>JAOTQR010140703.1:0-20630 GCA_025774065.1 Solanum ossicruentum | reverse complement strand
AGGATATTCACAAAACAAAATCACAAGGATGGATACTTACTTGATTTCTCCTTTCTTCTTCCTCTTCTTCTCTTCTTATTCTTCCTCTTCTCTTCTTAATCCCTTCTTAATTGGCTAAGTATAAGAGAATATATGTATGTTCTTATCTTGAAGACAAGAAGGGGCATATATAGAAGTTAGACTTTCCAAAATTACATCATAAGGGCTCCATCTTTTCCTATTGATCAATTAGGTCCCAAACTTTTCTATTTTTAATGCAAGTGAGGACTTCCAACTCCAATTTAATTATGTCACCATATTCACTTAATACTCTAATCAAACACCGAAAATATACTTAAGTTTAAATTATCCAACGTCCACAACAAAATTTCCCAATTGTATAGTTATCCTTAATTAAATAATTACGGAGTCTAACAAGTTTCATGGTCAAGATTGTGTGTTCAAACCTAAAATTTGTCATTTTTTATATATTTTAATTTTTAAGTTACATTTTATGTTCTCCATTCACCATTTATTGAAACAACCCCAAAAAGTGCTTGAAAATGTGTTTCGAAAGTACCCGGAATTATAATTTCCATATATCTCAAAATTTGTGCGTGATATAAAATATTTGACTTCATATTCTTGATTAGGGAGTCAAATTGAGTGGGCGATAGGTCTAACCCCAATTTTTAAGCAACCATATCAAAATTTGAAAATCACAAAATATGATTTCCAGAGAGCTTTTCGCGCCCCTAGCGCGACGCGCCAAGGGCGTGCCATAGTGTAAAAATGCTGCCAGCTTTTCTGTTCGGTCCAAGACTTTGGTCTTGGGCCTAAGTGTTCACATGTATGAAAATACCTATATTTAGCCATATTTCACCCTCATATCACACAATACATTCTCCAATACTCACTCAAACACTTAGACAAATATTTCACTCCAAATTTCAAGTCCTAAAACTCAATCCAGATCTTAAGGTTCTCATTCAAGCTTCAAGTCTCCATTTTCAATCTTCTTCAAGCATTTTCCAATGTTAAGGTATGCGGGTTTCAACCATTGGGTCCTTTCACCCGTGGTTCCCAAACTTCCATTTCATCTAATTTACATGCTTTTAAGTTGATTTTAAATATGGGTCTATTATCATGAATTTGGTTATGAACTATGTTGGTACTTGTAAAAGTATGACCGTGCTTGAATCTAACTTGAGATTTGATGAAGGGCTTGATGTATATTGTATGATGGTGTCACCAAATATTGGTGGGATGATTTAATTCAAGACTTCTTGTGAGATTTCACTCTTTAATTGCATGGTTTTACACTAGCATTCACCCACCAAGTGTTTGATAAAATGTCCGGGTTAGGGTTTTTGAGCCATTGATGTTCTAGTGCATGATCTATGACTTGTATGATTTTGTAATGATAGAAGTATGATATAAAAGTGTTGATTTCATAAAAAGAATCTATAGTGTTGGAAGTTGATCAATTGTCTTGCTTGGCAGGTAGTAGGACCGTGTAACCTTATAGGGGGATTTGTACCTCAATTGCCTCTCTTGGGAGATAGTAGGCCCGTGCAACCTCGTTGAGGGGTTTGTACCTCAATTGCCTCGCCAAGGAGGTGGTAGGACTTGGTTACTTAAAAAGGTCTCTTCCTGCACATATAAGCTATTCTACATGAGCATGTCGTACTACAAGCATTGGCCATGCATGCTATATTGTTATTATGCTATCTACTAAATATTATTATGCATCTTGACCATATTGCCTATCTCTTGTTGCATTACATCCTACATACTTAGTATATTCAAACATGCTAACACATACTTTTGCCTACATGATATCACCATGTAGGAATTGGAGCCCCACTCGATCATCCTCCTCCTCCACGTGGCTAGTGCGATTTCTCTACAAAACTAGTTGGTGAGTCCTCCATCTGAGGACAATGTTTATGATCTCAAGCTAAGTACTAAGACTATCTTTCTTTATGTATGTATTGTCAATGACGGTGAGCCCAGTTGCTTGTCTTAGCCACCTCTAAGTTCTACGGTTAGAGATGTTGTTGGACATGTTATGTACAATATTATGAGCTTTGACTCTCTCTTGACTCTTGATGTTTATTATATGAAAGTTGTCCCTTAGCCCGTTTATCCCTAATTATCCTCTTTTATTGTATTTAATTGCTTTCACGACCAAGGATGTATAATGATTTGTTAAGAGGCTTGCTTGGGGTCCCCTCGAGTTTCCCATATGTCGTGTAACGTCTAGGCCCCAGGCTTGGGTCATGACAAACTTGGTATTAGAACATTACGTTGTTAATGGTCCACGGCATTCAACACATCGCCTCAATTAGAGTCTTATTCATGGTTGTGTTTTGTACCACAATTATGAGTAAGAGGCTATGAGACATTTTAGGAAATATTTTCCTTCTTCTTACTCTGTGTCTTGCTATAGAAGTTAAGGTTTTTCCCCCCTAACTATTGTTCTTTGCTATGCTAGATCATGCCTAACACAATATGAAGAAGAGTTTGCACACCCGATGGGCAACCGGCCCATGGAGAGCTTCGGGATGCTCTTACCTTGCTTGCACAAGTTGTGGCTAATCAAGCCAACTAAGGGGCCCAAGCCCCTCATGCTCCTGCTCTAGCATCTCGGGTGAGGGACTTCATGAGGATGAACCCACAGGAATTCTATGGGTCTAAGGTAGATGAGGACCCTCAAGAGTTCATTGATGAGTTCTACAAGGTATTGACTATCATGGGTGTGAGGTCGGAAGATAAAGTGGAGTTGGTGGCCTACCAACTCAAAGGGGTAGCATAAATATGGTACAATCAATAGAAGGAGGAGAAGGGGGTCAACAATGTGGTTATATGGGAGAAGGTCAAGGAGGCCCCTAAGTTATTTCATGTCTCAGGTTTCAGCCCCTAAGTCATTTGCGTGCATCCATGTTTATATTGAACAAGTTCATGTGATTTTTACACTTATGTTGAGATTTTGAAAATGATATTTTGAGTGTGTTGACGCATTCTTGTTGGGGATGATTTCTTCATGATTACTCTTCTTATATACATTTTTTTGACATTCGGGAACGAATATTCCAAAGGGGGAGATATTGAAAAGACCCCATAAAGTGCTCGAAAATATGCTTCGAAAGTGCCCAAAATCGTAATTTCTATATATCTCAAATCTCGTGCGTGATATCAAACTCCAACTTCATATTCTTCATTAGAGGGTCAAATTGAGTGGGAAATAGGTCTAAACCCAACTTTAAGCAACGTATCAAAATTTGAAAATTGTACAAAGATCTTTTCACACCTCTGGCGCGACGTGCCAAGGGCACGCCATAGTGTAAAAATGCTACCAGTTTTTCTGTTTGGTCCAAGACTTTTTAATCTTGGGCCTAAGTGTTCTCATACGTGAAAATACCTATACTTTGCTATATTTCACCCTCATATCACACAAGACATTCCCCAATACTCACTCAAACACTTACACAAATATTTCACTCCAAATTTTAAGTCCCAAAACTCAATCCGGATCTTAAGATTCTCATTCAAGCTTTAAGTCTCTATTTTCAATCTTCTTCAAGGATTCTACAAAGTCAAGGTATGTGGGTTTCAACCATTGGGTCCTTTCATCCATGGTGCCCAAGATTCCATTTCAATTAATTTACATGCTTTTTTAAGTTGATTTTACATATGGGTATATTATCATGAATTTGGCTATGAACTATGTTGGGATATTGTAAAAGTGTAATTGTTTTAGCATGTTTTGAGCTATGAATCTTGAATTTAACTTGAGATTTGATGAAGGTTCTTGATCTATATTGTATGATGGTGTTACCAAGTATTGGTGGGATGATTTACTTCAAGATTTCTTCCATCAGTTCACTCTTTAATTGCATGGTTTTACACTAGCATTACACACTCACCAAGTGTTTGATAAAATGTCTGGGTTAGGGTTTTTGAGCCATTGTTGTTCTAATGCATGACTTATGACTTGTATGACTTTATGATGATGAAATTATGGTATAAAAGATAAAAAGTATATATAGTGTTGGAAGTTGATCAATTGCCTCGCTCGGGAGGTAGTAGGCCCGTGCAACCTTGTCAGGGGATTTGTACCTCAATTGCATCGCTCGGCAGGTAGTAGGCCCATGCAACCTTATTGGGGGATTTGTACCTCAATTTCTTTGCTCGGGAGATAGTGGGCCCGTGCAACCTTGTTGGGCGGTTTATACCTCAATTGCATTGCCCTGGAGGTAGTAGGCCCGTGTAACATCATTGAGGGGTTTGAACCTCAATCGCCTCGCCAAGGAGGTGGGAGGCCTTGGTTACTCATAATGATCTCTTCCTACACATGTAAACTATTCTACATAAGCAAGTTTTACTACAAGCATTGACCATGCATGTTGTATTGTTATTATGCTATCTATTGAATATTATTATGCATCTTGACCATGTTTCCTATCTCTTGTTGCATTGCATCTTACATACTTAGTACATTCAAACATACTAATGCATACTTTTGCCTACATGATATCACCAACCGGAGTCCCACTTGATCATCCTCCTCCTCCACGTGGCTAGTGCGATTTCTCTACAAAACTAGTTGGTGAGTCCTCCATTCCGGGGACAATGTTTATAATCTCATGCTATGTACTAAGACTATCTTTCTATATATGTATTAACGATGAGGGTGAGCCCAGTTGCTTTTCTTGTCCCCCTCTAAGTTCTACGGTTAGAGTTATTGTTGGATATGTTATGTACAATGTTATGAGCTGTGACTCTCACTTGAGTCTTGATGTTTGTAATATGAAAGTTGTCACTTAGCCCCGCTTATCCCTATTTATCCCCTCTTATTGTATTTTATTGCTTTCGCGACCAAGGATGTGTAATGATATGTTAAGAGGCTTGCTTGGGGTTCCTTCGAGTTCCCCATGCGTCGTGTCACATCTAGGCCCTGGGCTTAGATCGTGACATTCATAGGTTTATAAACATTAGTAATTACTATTTTAAAGAGGATATTTTGGATACATTTTTTTAAAAAGACCACATGATTATTTCTTATAATTTTTTTAAAAGGGTATTATAGTGAACGTAAATATATTTTATTTATATTTAATCCTTTTTTAAAAAAATATAATCTCATATTATTTTATTTAGTATTTTTTATTTTTAAATAGTTACACTCCTAACAAGAAATCCACACACCATTGTGAGCACCCATGACTGTCGAATCTTGGATCTGCCACTGTTAGTACATTCCAACATACTAATGCATACTCTTTACCTTCATGATATTACCATGTCGGGATGAGCGACGATACTTCTATTACTCACTATTGTGTCTAGAATTGGATACTACACTTGAAGAATTTGGTGAATTCCCATGTCACGACCGGTATCTAGGGCCTAGCTATGACACGTCGAATATGACACCTGAAGGCATCTCATCCAAGCCTCATGTTCATATCATAAGCATACGTAAGGTAAAGTATGCAAATCATAAGAGAGTAAGCAAGTAGAATATAACATCACATGGGTCATGATGTGTTGCCAAAATATAGCACTTTTGATACTTAAAACTTGAAATTTTGTGTGTTCTCAATGTGATGTTAGTGGGTTTGATGTGTTTTTATATTTGTTTTGCAAGATTACAGGATTTGACATGATTTTGGGATAAGTATGTAGTTCCTGAAGTTTTTGTTGTTCTACGACACCTTTTACAAGCCGTGGAAGTTTTCGCGAGCTGTAGAGTGGGTTTCGTAGTAAAATTCATGGAAGGGGTAATTTTTTAGAAGTTACATCTACGAACTAGCAGACAAGTCCTGGAAATTTGTATGAGTCATAGATGAGGTTCTATACCCTGAGGATTAGAAGTTGGGAGTTTCTAAAAAGTCATCCAGACGAAATTCTATACAGGTTGTAAATCTGAATATGGCCTGTAGAAAGGTCTCATAGAAGCTAAACCCAAAATTGAAGAATGAAGTCCATAAAGCCCCGATATATGCTGTAAAACTTAGTACGACCCGTAGACTTGGTTGTATTACCTGCCGAATCTAGTTCTCCTTTCGAGTCTTGGATTTGTATTTTAAGTACTATAAATAGGTTTTTTAGTTTATTTTCATAAGGAAATCATGAGAATTGAGAGGAACATTGAGAAAAACACTTGAAATATTATTATGTGATTTTAATTCATACTTTGCGATTTTCATTGAAGAGCTTGGATTTTTTGTTCTTAAATTCATTCTTGTAAGGGTGCAAATATAGTATTCTATATCATGATTCTAGCATCTACAATGATAATGAGTAGCTAAATACACAACTAGGCTTGTGGAAACCATGAAGAACTAACAAGATAAAATTGGATAAATCGTAATTCTTGGAAAGTGTGCATGCATGTATTAGTTAATTCTCTTCTTTTTGATTATTTATTAATGGTGGCCAACGTCAGAATTTGCCTTGTTGTTACTGACTGGATCAAGGTAGTAGTGAATGAGAAAAAAGATTAATTACTAGGATTCGGTTAATGTTTTCTCATCTAATCAACCAAATTGGATCAAGGGGAGGTTGTATTGAGACAATAGGTAAAGGTTAGTAATGTCACATTATGGGGATGGATTAAATCAGGTAGTAAAATTCACCTCTCACCTGGATCAAAGGGTTTAGTAAACTTAACTTATTGTTCTGCATGCAACACACTAGAAAAGAACATGATTATCTGGTAATACTAAGTTAGGGAATCATGGGGAACATAATATCCTAGTTACTCTTCTTACTGGTTTCACAACACTTGCTTTTGTTTAAGATAATTTTCTGAAAATTACAAACCCCCCTTATGGGAGATAAGTAGGCTAATTTACTTGAATTGCTTGGAATTACTCTATGTCTGCCATATTCCTTGTGGGATCGACCCTAATCTTTATTAGATTATATATATTGACAACAACTGCCATAAGCTTTAAAAATGAGGTATAGCTTGGGCAACATCAAGATTTTGGCGTCATTTTTTGGAGGCCAGACTTCTTTGATTAGAGTAATTTGGGAATCAATCCTTATTTCCCTCATTTTATGTTTTTGTTTTTTTTTTGTTTCAGCATGAAGGTGTAGTGTGTGCACAACGCTCAAAGCCAAGGCATTCCCTTGACTCTGTTTGACCCTAAGATCCAAAGGACGTTAAGAAGAATGGTCGAGGACAACACGAACAACGTTGCAAATAACGCAGTGAATGTAGTGTTGAAACAGAACCAGAATGAGAACAATAACCCATCTCCACTTGAGGATATTAACCCACCACCATAGGATCTCCATGTCGTAGCTCATACATGGATTCAATATCATCTTTATCATATGGAGATAGATGTCGTTGGAGCTATTGTGCTATTGCCACTAATAGATGACACAAAGTTCGTTGTCTTGAGTGGGTAACTTCAAATGTTATGGAATCATGGGTTGTTCGCGGGCTTATCATCGAAGGATCTGCATAACCATCTGCATAACATTAAATTCATTGGTAAGAGTATGATAGGGAGCCAGAATCTGTCTATGGATGTTATTGGGCTCCATGTCTTCCCATTTTCTCTAACAGGCGATGCAATGTTATAGTTATCTGAGATCCCACAGAGTTAGATCACCAGCTGGGCTAAACTGCAGAAAGCCTTTTTGGAGAGGTTCTTCCTGAGGTTGAAGAAGCTAAAGTTGATAGACCAAATCAACAACTTTGAGCAATATCCTGATAATTCGATCAATACCATATATGAGAGGGTCACAAAGTATCTGAGGAGTGTCCCTGACCACAAGATCATGGATGACACCTTAGTTGAGATCTTTTATTGAGCCCTGGACATAAATAGTCATGTTGTTGCTGACACCATCATAGGAGGATTCTAGATCATTCATTTTTTATGATTGCTGAGAGGTCAGAAAAGGTGGTCAAACAAATCGTGCATGGTGGATGAGAGTTAAGTCAACAACAAATCGCTCATTCATAGTCAGTACTAATTCGTCCCAAGAAAAAATAAATGTGGATATGATGCAAGAGCTTGCCTAGATTAGTATCAATGTGGAGTTGTTGATGAAGCAGAACCAAAAGTGTGTAAATGAAGTATCTCATCAATCTTCATGAGCACCCTTGCACAAGGAGCCTTATTATGAGGACACTTTTTTCATCACTGATCAAATGGCAGGTCTAGACCAATACCCAAGGGTCCAATTAGGACTATTGGCACCAAGGTCAAGGAGACCAAGGTCAGAACTATAACAGGGGTGGCGCCTTCAGAGAAAATAATTAAGGAGTCTACTACGATAGAAATACGGGTCAGGACAGAAATGATGATTGGGGATGCAAAGATAACTACATCAATGGCCCATTTGTGTTACCACATAATCCAGATTCGAATTCTAGCAGCTTTATAATTGAGGAGATGTTTGATCGCCTATTGAAGAAGGATGACACTTAGGATGAGATATTGAAGGGGATGAAGTCTAACATGTCCAGCATTAGTCAGATAATCGAGTATTACTGTTGTTGTCAAGCAGCTAGAGCAATAGTTCGGTCAAATATCAACTCAACTAAACCAGCACTAGAAAGGTACTTTGCCCAGCAATACAGTTTAGAATCCAAAGAAAGAGGGCCAGTATATAGAAGTGACTACTCGTGGTGGCAAACAGACCATTGACCCTCTAATGTCAGTTAATGATGATGATGATCGTAAGAAGATAGTTGAGAGCAAAGATGCAGATATCGGAGATGATCATTCTAAGGATGGGGTGAGTGATATTGCAGTGATGCTACAAAAGTTGAAGCCCATTCCTAGACCTCCCCCCTTTCCCTTAATAAAGAAGGAGGAGGAAGGTAAATTTCAGCACTTCATCTCCATGCTGAAACAACTCTCCATCAACATTTCTCTCATTGAAGCATTGGAGAAGATGCTTAAGCATGCAAAGTTCATGAAGGACTTCGTCACGAAGAAGCGGATTGTGAGACAAAGCTCCCCTAAGAGCTTCAATATTGTAGTGCAATTGCTATAAGGTCCTTAGTGCAGAAATGAGGAGAGCTCGGAGCATTTACCATACCCTGCACCATAGGAGATGTTGAGTTCGCAAGGGCATTATGTGATCTAAGTGCTAGCATAAATCTGATGCCTCTTATGGTCTTCAAGAAGCTAGGACTGGGAGTCCCTACTCATACAAGCATGTGATTATTGATGGTTAACAAAATGGTGAAGAAGCCTATGGGAATACTATATGACAACCTGGTCAAAGTAGAGAAATTCGTATTCCCCATAGAACGGTGATCCTAGATTGTGAAGTTGACTTTGAAGTCCCAATCATCTTGGGAAGACCTTTCCTAGCCACTGGACGAGCACTTGTGATATGGAATTAGGCCAACTCAAGTTTTTATTGAATGATGAAGAAGTAATCTTCAACGTCTATCAGTCGATGAAGAGGTCAGATGACTTGAAGATTACTGCAAATTTTGCACCAAGAAGGTCTTCTACAACTCATGGAATATTCTAAGAGTCGTAGTTTCCCCTTGTTTGAAAATCTAATAACTTGGAATTTCTGGGATTCTACCAGGCAAGGTCTTCTATGAGCCGTAGTTTAATATACAACACGTAGATAAGTCTTGCAGGGCCTTGCCTACAGAAAATCAAGTCTGGAATCCCATCTATGAATCATTCTATGACTCGTAAAATATTTTATCAGTCGTACCTTGTCTCATAGATGCAATTCAAGTAGCTAAAGTCATTGAAACCTGCCATCTATGAAGGCCTTTTATGGCTCATAATTTTCACTATGACCCATAAACAAGCCCTTATAGACTCATCTATGACTAGTCCTAATATGTTCTTGTTTTCATTCCTATACTTGTGGGGATAATTGTATTGCTAAATATGTGCATTTCAAGTTCCATGGCCCCAAAGCCAAGAAAGAGCGAGATACATGCTATGTAAAGGAGGCTGAGGGTTGAATCCTCAGACACCTAGGATAATCTTGAGCTCAGTGGATATTTGGAGGAGCTTGATGTTCAGCCTGATATAGTCATTGAGTGACTACAAACACAGGTTGCCACTAGAAAGGCCGGGCAGCCCCAGACTCAGGCTGTCTTGGTTCGCCCTCCCTAGTCATATGAGGGAGATGAGAAAGATAGCAGTTCCATCCAAATGACTCCCTTTGGAGACGGATCCGAATACAGATTTGGAGAGGATTCTGAGTCTGAGTCTTCAGCATCACCCTGAGCAATACTCTCACGTTTGGATGCTCTATCTAGCCAGTGGTGCATACAGGGCATGCAAGCTATCTACCGGGATGACATACAGAAGAATGAGTGAGCCGATTAGCCCGTTCCACTTTTTAAGAGCCCTAGATTATCATTTTAGGGTTGGATAGTGTCCCAGGTGATACAGGTTCCAGTGGCTGGCAGTACCATCGAAGAAGTACTACCTGCCTATGATTTGTGAGTTTTTCACATCTTACGCTGCCACAATCCTTGATTCTTTCCCCAAGAGGAGAGACCCCTCACCCAGCCCTAGATGACACATACAAGGGGGAGTGGTGTACAGGTTGATATTTCGGAGGACACCATCCACCGTATGTTGTTTGGTCCTGAGTACCCAGCCCCCATGATTACAGCAAAATTTGATTGGAGATTTGGGCAGCCTCGGACAAGGCCTTGATGAGAGAGCCAACCTGCAAGGCCACTTTGATGAGATAGGTTGCCGACCACATTGCTAAGCAGGGCTAGGACCTAGAGTAGATATCTACTTCATCGAAACTCATCGTGAAGGCATCTGTCAGCTTCACCAGCAAATTTTGGTGGGCTTTGGTAAGAGCATAGATTCGGCCCACACTTGCAGATAATACATTAATGCCGGACTTGCAGTACTAGTTGTCAACATATTGGTTGGTCATGATATAGATTGACCTCACTTGATTGAAGAGCAAATTCATGAGGCGGCCCTGAAAAGGTCCACCTCTATTCCCTTCCCGTGCTTGATATATAGACTTTTTATAGAGCCGGGGATGGAGAAACTTTATCATTTGGACTCTTTAATCGAGGTTCAGAGGACGTTAAATACCAGTTGATCCAAGCTGATGAGAACTCGATGGTCCTCTAGCGAGCACCATGCCCTCCTATGCAGATGCCCAAGGTGTTCGTTATAGTGCCACCGGCTGAGCCTCCATATTCTACCACCACTGTTACTTCCACTACTGAGGGGCACCCGCAGATAGAGATTGATGTGGAGAGGCGGCCCACTACTACCACTACTGTACTAGAGGCCATGCCCATATGGACAGCACCTGTTGGTATGGTTTATGTGTCAGCGGCATTTATTCAATCCATGGCACAGAGATAAGCACAATTGACTGAGATAGCCGTCCTTGGGTTTGCCGGGCTATCTTAGAGGTTGAGACATATACAAATCTGCATTGTGGCTGCTACTCAAGAGAATCTCGTACCCATGGAGAGAACATTGATACATTCGAGAGGTGAGTACAGTAGGGCCTCAACTCAACACAGCTTGCACATTTGACGGCCACTCAGATGAAGATCCAGCAACTTCGGTCCGAGATGAGAGCAGCAATAGCAACACCGATTGTGCTCCTTCAGGCTGATCCTATAAAGGTGGTGGTAGATTTATTGCCCCAGATGAGACACCTCTCTCTTCCCTCAGGAAGAGGCCCCACATTAATGATCCAGATGCAGAGAGACTAGAAAGGGTTGACAAAGGACCAATAGTTTGAGCTTGCTAGGCTACGTTCGATATAGGATGAGAAGGTGAGAGAGCATGTGTGGTAGAGAGAATGATGGGTGTTGGACCCTCCGAACATGCTCCTACTCCTGAGAAGACCTCGGACAGGTTGAGGGTGGTTAGACTCAGCCAGAGTCTGGAACTTAGGTGCCCAGGTATGTTGATCCCTATGCTTTATTATTATATTTTGTGCATTGACGATAATGTAGAGTCTTTTCAATGGGGTTTGGGTAGTTATAGGCCTCAATGAAGTTTGAGTAACCATGGCTTGTAACTATCCCAAATTTTAAATTTGAGGGATTTTCTCGCCCGTGTTGTTTCTTCCCAAGGATATTTAATTTTTGTTGAATTGGCATGTCTAGGATATGTAGGTAGTATTAGTAACATGTAGTACTAAAGTCTAACATATATGTTAGTTTTTTAATGAAAAATGATACTCACCAGAAATTTTGTTAGTAAACTATGTGCCACTATAGGTTTGTAATACTGATTTTCATATATGGGCTTATACCTACTAAAAAGGCTATGCCATAAGGTAAGGATATTTGTTGAATCTACCGAAAATACTATGTCGTAAGGTAAGGATAACTTGTAAAACCCATCAAAAAGGCCATGCTATAAGGTAAGGGTATTTGGATGACACTTTTCGAAAAGACTACGTTGTAAGGTGAATGTTTGGCCTACCTTGGTAAAGTAGACCACTCCTTGTCTGGTGTGGAATGAAAATCGAGATTGTATGTAGTAGCTCGCTTGGTCTTACATGTCAATTTTGATCCCTTCCCACCTACGTATGATATGCATGTAACTTGGTGACTCTTTATGCATATTTTGACCAAGCATTGATCATTATTTTGACCAAGCATTGAACATTCATGTCATATTGAGCCTATATTCATTATCTATGATTATGTATATTGTTTAATTATAGATTATGTTTCGTTGTTGTATTGCACCCTATATACTTAGTACATTCCAAGACTAATGCATACTTTTTGCCTACATGATCTAACCATGTATAGACAGAGCCTCTATTCATCGTCCTACTCCACGTGGCTAGTCAGATTGATTGAAGATTGCTATTAGTGGTCTTCCATTTTGAGGACAACATCCACTTTGTTTTCATGCTTTGTAAGACTTGTTTACTTTTGGAAACTTACTTTTGAGGGTGAGCCAGGAAGATGTATTGACCCCCATCCCACGCATGCTAGAGGTGTTGTTAGATACGGATATATATGTTATGAACTTGACTCCTATAATGCTTATGTAATTATGGAAAAATTCCCTTAGTCCTTATTTCCCTTATATGTATCATTACTTGTTGTTGATGCGACATGAAAGTCCTAAGTCCCTATTGTCCCATAGCCTGACTCATACTTACTCACCCCTTAGTCATTATTTTCTATGTGTTCAAGCTAATCCTCTTTCCCATAATATTCCCATAGTTTGAGTTCAAAGCTTTGCTTCCCTTACAATTATGTATTTATG
This sequence comes from Solanum ossicruentum, assembly GCA_025774065.1. Lineage (NCBI taxonomy): Eukaryota > Viridiplantae > Streptophyta > Magnoliopsida > Solanales > Solanaceae > Solanum > Solanum ossicruentum. Next base: position 7,410 of record JAOTQR010140703.1, on the reverse strand, counting down.
GTTTAATAATGCTTCTGTAATCAAAGATGTGCTATTTTTGTGAAATACCCCTCATGTGCTTTAGAATGCCCTATAATCGTAATTTCTATATATATCAAAATCCATGTGTGATTTCAAAAGTCCGACTTCATATTCTTGATCAGGGGGCACAATTGAGTGAGAAATTAGTATTACCTGAATTTTAGAAGACCCGTAGCAACAAATAATTTTTGCTAATTTTTGAATTCCAGTGGTTTTCCGTGCCCAGGCCGCGATGCACCTGGGGCGCGAACTAGTGTAAGAAGTCCCTTAGCGTTTGGTCCGCATCGCGAACTAGAAGAGAACCAGTGTAAGGTTTTTCTAAGTTTTCTTATTTCATCCGGGGGCATTTGGGTAATGGCTTAATGCCCTTTAAACATGAAATCTTCTATACTTAGCTATTTTTCAACTCTATAACTCACAAAACCCTCTCTAAAACCTCTCCAATACTTTGTCAAATCTCTCATTCAAATTCAAGAATTTCAAGCTCAATTTTGAAACTCAAGAACCCATCTTAAGCTTCAAGTCTCCTTCAAGTTCCTTTCAAGAAATTCAAGGTTTAAGGTTTGTGGGTGTTCATCCATGGGTCCTTTCACCTATGGAGCCCAACCTATTTTTTTAATGAAAATTGCATGATTTCAAGTTGTATTACTTATGGGTATCTTTTATTATGAAATATGAACATAAATTATGTTGGGGTTTTATCAAGTATTGATTGATTATGCATGAATATCTATCTTAACCTTATTCCATGAGTTGATTTATGTCTATTGAAATTATGCATGATTTGAGCTAGAAAACTATGCATTATGATGGACTTTTGAAATGGATTTAATGATATCCACATCAGGGGTTTTATTACAATATTGGTGGGTTGATTTTGAGTTGATTTTACTCTCCTTGTTATACTCGTGAGTTGTATGATTTTGAACAAGTATCATGAACCCACCATGCGTTTGATGAAATTACATGACAAGAATTCTCAAATTGTTGATAAATTGTTACATGATTTACAAGTCAAGCAACTTCATGATGATTGAGGGCTTTCAATCATGTATTAAATTCATGAAAATATCCATGCTTTTATAAGTATCATGTTGAGCCCTATTTCAAGATTTTAACCTCTTCTGAGCCATTCATGTCAAGGTAAGGGATAATGTATGAATATCATTTACTCTCTTGTTCAAGTTAGGCTCACTAGTAGAGGTCAAGCATGTGAAAGAGCTACTCATGTCATCTTACCATGTCTCTTACAAGTTATTCATGTTATGATTAAAGTATGATTATTTTAAGTATTCCATGGGATTAGATTTAGCACCGATTGAGGCTTAAATAGGGGCTCAATAGAAAGGGTCCTTATATTAAGTCTTTAGTTTCTAGACTATGTGCAACCACAAGATTATATATTTTCCCATGCTATAATGGTGGATCTATCTAGTTTAGGTTATCATGTTTGTTTTGCCTTGGCAAGTAGACCACACTTCACCGGAGGTTGTCATGCCCGATCACCTATACAGGTGTCATGCCTTGGATTCCAAGTTGTAGCTTCTTGGTCTATGTCATTTAAGGTCTTCTCCCATATATGTATGATATATTAAGCAAGTTAAATATTTTACAAGCATGTTCTACTACAAGCATTGATCATGCATGTCATATTGAGATTATATATCCATTGAATATGATTATGCATTTTGAATATATTGGCTTATGCCTTTGTTGCATTACATCCTATATAGTTAGTAGATTCAAATGTACTAACGCATACTCTATGCTTACATGATATCACCATGTAGGAACCAGAGCTCCTTTTGATCATCCTACTCCACGTGGCTAGTTCGGTTCTCCAAGAAAGCTTTTGGTGGGTCCTCAACTCCAAGGACAATATCTACTTTTATTCATGCTATGATGAGACTTGTTCCTTATGTTGGATACTTATTATTATGAGGGTGAGCCCAGAAAGTATCTTGAGCCCCGCTCCATTCTAAAGTAGAGGTGTTGTTGGATACTAAGCTTGTATATGCTTTTGAGCTTGACTCTTTTTATGTTTCCATGTTTATGAATGACTTCGCTCAGTCCCGCTTCCCTTTTTATACTTAACTCTTATTGATGTTTTTTTTCATTTCTGCAACCAAGGATGTGTATAAGATTTGCTAAGAGGCTTGTTTGGGTTGTCTTCAGACTTCCCATTCGTCGTGTCATGTCTAGGCCCTAGGATTGGGTTATGAAAAGTTTAGTACCAGTGCACTAGGTTGGTAATGATCCACAGAAATCCAACAAACTGCATCGATTAGAGTCTTATTCATAGTTGTGAAGCACGCCACAACTATGAATAGGAGGTTATAAGGCGTTTTAGGAAAATGCATCACATCTTCATGATATATGTCATGCGGTATAGCTAAGTCCTCTAAGGCTCATTTCTGATTCCTGACTAATATGTTTCATCAAATGTCTCAAGCTATCTAGAAAGGTGGACAAGATGGTAACCATCCCTCACTCTAGGATCAACTTCCCAATAATGAGATATCCAATATGGAGATTCCCAATGTTCTATGGCTATAGACCAAGGTTGTAACCACTCAACTCAATTAACAAGTAGGTGCCCTCGAGACTTCAAAGGACAAGAGGAAGGCTAAGAGGGCCCGATTGATGATGCCTCATCTTTTACTAATCTACCAGTTCCAAAGTACAAAATGAAAAGGATCCCTTTTGCCACTTGTTAAGGGTGTGGCAAGAAGCATCAAGAAAGGTGTTTGGTGGGAATCGAAGGTTGCTTCAAGTGTGGTGTTATTGGGCATAAGATGAGGTATTGTCTTGTGGCTTCCGCAGAAGGAAGAAGGAGGGTTCAATTTGAATGTGGCAAAGGTGGTGTAAGTTTTCCAAGGTGCCCAAAATGTGGAAGGAATCATAATAGAAGGTGCTTGAGGTATTCGAATGCTTGCTATGGGTATGGTAAGATGAGCCACAAAATTGTTGATTGTCCATATGCTAAAAGGAAGGGCAAAGGTATTGGTGTTCAAGCTTCTCCTATATGCCACAAGTGTGGAAGGTACCATTCAAGGGATTGATTGGCCAATTCGAGTGCTTGTTTTAGCTGTGGTACAAAGGATGATAAGTTGAGGCATTGTCCATGGATTACTAAAAATTATAAGGATGGCCATCGGCGATCTCAGCCATACCCCTCTAAGGGACGCCAGACCTATCATAGTGCCTCACCGTTATGTTAAAGGTTTTTGAATATGATGTGTATGCTTTATTAGATTTGGGTACCACTCTTTCTTTCATTACTCTTTTTGTTTCCAATAAGCTTCATGTGTGTCCCAAATTGTTGTGTGAACCTTATGAAGTGTCTATCCCCGTTGGTGAATACATTAATTCTAAAAGAGTCTATAAGGATTGTCCCGTGTCCATATTGCATAAAGTCTTGCCTTTGGATTTTGTTAAACTTGACAAGGTGGATTTTGATATTATTCTTGGGATGGATTGGTTGCATGCATATCATGCTTCCAGTGATTGTAGGACCCGTAAAGTTAGATTCCAATTCCCTCATGAGCCCGTCCTTGAGTGGGAAAGTTGCAATGTAGTGGTCAAGGGTAGATTTATTTCTTGGCTTAAAGACCAAAAATTGATTTCTAAGTGTTGTATTTACCATCTTGTAAGGGCTAGGGATATTGATCTAAAGTCCTTCCTATTGAGACGGTTTCGGTGGTCAATAAGTTTCTTGATGTTTTTTCGGATGAGCTTCCTAATGTTCCTCGCGAAAGTGAAATAGACTTTGGTATAGACCTCCTCCCCGATACATAAACCATTTCCATTCCCCCATACCGTATAGCCCCGGAAGAGTTGAACGAGTTGAAGGATTAATTGAGGGATTTGTTGGAGAAGGGTTTCATAAGGCCTAGCAAGTCACCTTAGGGTGCACCGATGTTTTTTGTAAAGAAAAAGGATGGTTCCCTTAGAATGTACATTGATTACCAGCAACTCAATAAAGTCACTATAAAGAACAAGTACCCTCTACCAAGGATTAATGACCATTTTGATCAACTACAAGGGGATAGTCACTTTTCTATGATTGATTTTCTGTCCAGATACCACCAAGTGAGAGTGAGGGAGTGTGATACTCCCAAGACGGCTTTTTAGACTAGGTATGGGCACTTTGATTTTGTGGTAATGTCTGTTGGCTTGACTAATGCATCGGCAATATTTATGGATCTCATGAATAAGGACTTTAAACCCTACCTTGATATGTTTGTGGTGGTCTTTATTGATGATATATTGATTTATTCCCAGAGTGAAGAAGAGCATGTGAATCATTTGAGGGTGATGTTGCAAATTTTGAAAAATGAGAGGTTATTTTCTAAATATGAAAAGTGTGAATTTTGATTGAAAGAGGTTGCATTTCTAGAGCATGTGATGTCGGTTGATGGCATTAAGGTGGATCCTAAGAAGATGGAGGTGAGAAGAAATTGGCCTAGGCCCTTGAATCCGATGGATATTATGAGTTTCTAGGGCTTGGCGGGTTACTACCAAAGGTTTGAGAATGGTTTCTCTTCTACTACTTCCCCAATGACAAAGTTGACCCAAAAGAAGACAAAATATGTTTGGACCGATGAATGTGAAAAGAGTTTCAAACTTTACAAGATAAGCTTATCTCCACCCCTATCTTGGCTTTACTGGCAGGGTTAGAAGGGTGTGGTTTATTGTGATGCCTCAAGGATTGGTTTGGGTGTATTTTGATGCAAAATGGCAAGGCTATAGCATGTGTCTCTAGGCAACTTAAGGTGCATGAGCGAAATTATCCCACTCATGATCTTGAATTGGCGGTCGTGGTGTTTTCTTTGAAATTTGGCATTACTATTTGTATGAGGTTTATGTTGATATGTTTATCGACCACAAGAGTCTCCAATACGTTTTCACAAAAAAAGATCTTAACTTGAGACAAAGATGATGGTTAGAACTCCTTAAGGATTATAACATGAGTGTGCACTATCATCGCGGCAAAGCTAATGTCGTGGCCGATGCTCTAAGTAGAGTATCAACGGATAGCCTAACTCATATTGTGTCACGACCTAGACGTAGGACCTAGATGTGACACGGCAAATGGGAACCCGAGAGTCCCCAACCAAGCATCAAGATATCAAAACTCGCATCATCGGTTCGGAAGCGCATTCAATAATCAACACATAGTTCTAAAGGATGGGTAAGTAGGACTCATACTATAGAGATACCATAGGGAAAGGGATTGACATGAGTTCACATAGCACATAACACATAACACATAAATACTAAGGGGCGGGTATGTATGACTCACGCTATGGGGGCAATTCGAGACATAGGATCTTTCCATCAAACATATCACCCAATCATAAGTCAGTAACCAACTCACATGACAATAGTCAAAGATAGCCAATACATAACATAGACTTAACCGTAATATGTAGCATATATCGTAAACAGGTTTACAAGGTGTCCAACAATGCCTCTACATAGATGGGTCGGGGACCAAGACATTACCCGGGCTCACCCTCAACTATATAAAGAAATGGAAGTAGCATAGGTAGATAGATGGTGGATCATCCTTTAAAGATAGGACTTACCATTACAAGTAAACTTGGAATCCGAGATAAGCGCCAAATGGTGGATGATCAAGGTCGTCGGTCCCTACATGGTGAAATTACATAGACAAAAGTATGTGTTAGTACGTTTAAATATACTAAGTATGCGGGGTGCAATGCATGTAACTTACCAAAACCTGCATATCAACGTCTGACAAGGGCACATAATATAGAAGGAGATATATAGCAAAGAATGTAATATAACAAGATGTTATGAAAGTCATGGTGCATGAAATGCAAATGATGCACATATATACATACATACATACATACATACATATATATATATATATTGGCAATGTGACCTCAACCGACATAAATAAGAGCGAGCTATTACTTGGAATCCCGATGAAATCCCTTTATCGATAAAGAGGTGGTCTACTTGCCAAGGATAAACCATACTTCACTTTACGAGAACACCACTCATTTTGTATGAAGTAATCTTCCTTACGTGCACCCCCATTTCAGATAGGATTTTCACATATAGCAAATCATACCATATTACATCTTCTACTCACCGGAACACCACCCATTTCGGAGGCTCTTTCCTTACGGGAATACCACCCATTTCAGAAGGAAAAATATGCTAGGCACATAGTTCCAGGAAAGAGAGAGAGCCCTCCTTCTATCGGTGCTAAGTCATCACCCCACTAGAATACTTATACATATATATATATATATATATACACATGCTTTCAAGAGACAATATTCACTTCCAAAATCATCTCAATGCATTCTTAGGCTTAGAGGCCAAAACATAATTTCATAGTCAATATAACTCATGCATAGAAATAGCCCATTCATATACAAAATGGTGCAAGCACCCAAAATGCTCAAACACCCATACTCAATAGACATATATGTGATCACATTCTTGTCATAACCAATATTTTATCTAATCATATCATAAAATATAATTGGGTTTAACCCATAACATAATTTCTCAAAATAGTCCAATATCATGAATGCAAATGCTATGAATGATATGAGGAAGGCATGGGTAATTAGGGTGAAATCTTAAATCAACAATATAAGGTGAAATTGAAGTAAATACACTATTAATTCCATATTTAAATTCAATTGTAAGATCACTCATGCATAAACAAGTATTAAAGAGGACATGCATACTTATAATTTAATAAACCCAAAGTAAATCCTCATATAAAAGTTTAAATCGCTTTAAAATCATCAAATAAACACTACCCATGCATAAATAGAGTTTTAGGATTCATAATATTCAAAACCCCGATTTAAAGTAAGCTAGAACACTACTAAAAACTGGCCAAAAAATGATGGACTGCGTAGCAAAAATAAGCGACGGGCTAAGCGACGCAGTCCGTCGCTTTCTTATTTTTATTTTTTTAAAATATTTAATTACGAAAAGCGACGGACAACAACTATATGTCTATCACTTATCTTCGTGAATTTTTCTAGCAAATATTATTTATCTATTTTCAATATATTTTTATAAATTGCGATGGACTCAGTGACGAAGTCCGTCGCTTATATATTTTGTTAAAATTAAATCTTTCATTTAAACTTAGGAATTATAATAAAGAAATAATATTTTTTTTAAAAACATTGCGATGAACAGAGTGTCAATGTCCGCCACTTTTTTTAAAAAAAATCCTATTTAAATAACTCAATCTTCATAATTATATTTGTTAGACCCCGTAAATAGCTTAATGGATGTCAATTGCTCGTTCGGGAAAAATTGTTGTGATTGAGGTATATTTTAAATTTAACTAACTTATGGTGCGGGAGTATGGAATCAAGTGAA
>JAOTQR010140692.1:0-20633 GCA_025774065.1 Solanum ossicruentum | reverse complement strand
AGTTCTTTCCCTCCAAGTTCCAAGTTCCTTCGTAAATCATCTTAAGCTTAGTCTTTCTAAGTTCTGCTAAGCTTTGGAAGTAGGCTGACTAGCAACTTAAACGGGGTAGGTTTGCTAGGCCGCACAAATCGTCAAGGTTAAAGTTACGGTCTTGTGACACTATTATGGGAGGTGGTACACCCATCTACCAATTAGGGGGTGTATTCGTCAATCACTTTCATAGGGGGTGGTCATGCTCATCTATCAATTGGGGGATATATTCCTCTATCACTTTGATGGGGGGTGGTCATGCTCATCTACCATGTTAAGGGATATATACCTTGACCACTATGATGGGGGGTGGTATGCCAATCTACCAATTGAGGGGTAAATTTCTCAATCACTTCCCAAAAAGTGGTCATACCTTGGATTCCCAGTACTAGTTTTCTTGGTCTATAAATGTGGTCTCCTCCTACATATGTAATATATTCTATATAAGCATGTTTTACTTCAGGCATCATTGAAGCCACAATGCTATTATGTTCATTCATTGCCTAACTAAGCATTTCGATTATATTGCTTATCTCTTCTTGCATTGCATGCTACATACTTAGTACATTCAAACGTACTAATGCATACTTTATTCTTACATGATGTCACCATGTAAGAATCGGAGCTCCTCATGATCATCCTCCCCCGGGCTAGTTGGTCATTTTTTAAGATAAGCTATTGGTGAGTCATCAAAGATTGGGAACAATAGCTATGCTACTCTTATCTTTGCCATTTCTTAATATTGAACTCTTTACACTATGAAGGTGAGCAGGAAAAGTGACTTGGCCCCCGCTCAAGTGTATATCTAGAGGTGTTGTTGGACAAGTGATGTAATTATGCTTTGAGATTTGACTCTTTAGGATTTATGCTTACTTTATCCCCCTTCAAGGCTCATAATACCATTACATAACTTATCCGACACCATCTCTGAACACAAAACTTAGCAGGGGCAAAGACAAAGAACCGGGCTCACCCTCATAGTCAAAGCATATAATAAAGAAAAAAGAGTCTATACATAGCATAAATCTTGAAAAGTATGTCATTTAAGTTGAGGACTCACTAACTTGCTTTGAGAGATATTGCACTAGCCACGTGGAGGAGGATGATCAAGTGGGGCTCTGATTCCTACATGGTAATATTATGTAGGCATAGAGTATACTTTAGTACGTTTGAATGTACAAAGTATGCAGGATGTAATGCAACAATAGATAAACAACATAGTCAAAATGCATAATTAAGCAATAGTTGATCATATAATAATATGGCATGCATGAATGATACTTGAAGTAAACATGGTATAGGGAACATATTACATGTGTTGGAATAGACCATCATCATAGACCAAACAACTTTATACTTGGAATCTAAGGTAGACCACCCATTAGAAGAGATTGAGGTACCAACCCCTCAATTGGTTGACGGATACGACCACCCTCCGCTGGAAGTGATTGAGATACCAAGCCCTCAATTGATTGATGGCTTACCATCCCCATCCAAGGTGATTGAGGTACCATCCCCTCAATTGGTTTATGGCTTACCACCCCCATCCTATATGATTGAGGTGCCAACCCCTTAATTGGTTGATGGCTTACCACCCCCTTCCGAGATGATGGAGGTACTAACCCCTTAATTGGTTAATGGTTTACCACCCACATCAAAGGTGATTGAGGCATCACCTCTCAATTGGTTATGGTTAACTCACAACACAATAGATACTTCTCGTGGAATTAACAATACATAATATCCTTTCATCATCATAAAGTCACTTAATTCATATGTCAAGCGTTAGGTCTTCAACGACTCAAGATACACTAACCAGATATTTTATCAAACACTTAGTGGGTGTGCAATGCTAATGTAAAACCAAGCAATTCAAGAGTGACATCATGCAAGAAGACTTAATGTAAAACCATCCACCAACACTTGGTAATACCCTCATGTAACATACATCAAAACCCTTCATCAAATCTCAGGATAGATCTAAGATTTATAGCTCAAAACATGCTTAAACAGTCACACTTTTACAAAACCCCAACATAGTTCATAGTCATATTCACAATAGAAGACCCATAAGTAAAATCAACATAGAAACATGTAACTTAGGTAAAAAGGATTCTTGGGCACCATGGGCGAAAGGACCCAATGATTGAAACCCACATACCTTAGACTTTGAGTTTCTTGAAATTGAGTTGGGAAAGAATGGGATCTTGGAATGAAGTCCTGAAATCCAATCTTGCTTTTGAGTTTCCTTGAATTTGTATTGAGGTTTTGATGGAGGCTCTTAAGACAATTTGAGAGTGTATTTGAGATAAAAGTAATGACTTTGATCCATTGGAATAAGGTTTAGGTCTTTGGGGGAGGTTAAGGTATCATTAGTAGTCCAAACAAATCATTAGAATAAATAAAATTTACGAAAACGTCACTAGTCAAATGGAGGAAAAATTGGCCAAGTGTCACCTCACTTGAGGTTATTTCACATATGGCACTCCACGGGTCATGTGGAGTTCCTGTGAGATGATACTTAGTCTAAATAGGAATCGGAACACTTGGGAAAAAGTTATTGTCATCGTCACTTTGACGGCCACTATCACAGGCCGTGTGGTGTTACACGGTCCTTGTAGTGGTCCGTCCAACTACAATTAGAGAAAAATGTTGCAGGCCCCACGCCCAAGGCTCACGAGCCATCTGAAGTGGCACGGCCTATCAAAGGTGCCCATGGCACCACACTTAGTCAAAAACTCCCTTCCATGCTCACCTTCCTAACTTGCACACACTCCACAACCAACCACACGGTGAGTCGCAAGCCACACGGCCTGTGCCACTGGTCGTGCCCCATGCCTTAGGCTAAAAATGGCCTTTTCAAGCTCAAGGTTGCCCAGATGGCCCATCCAACACCTCATTGCCCGTACGGTTTGACTACGCAGGGGGGTCTCACAAAGATGGTCATAACTCCTTCATCCAAACTTGAAATGAGGTGAAACAAAGTGTTTTGGAAAGCTAACTCAAAGGGCTTTCATTTGACATATAGTGTCCCATCTCTTTCCAAGTGTGCTAAAAGTTATGCTTATTTAAAGTTGACCCTTGCATGAACCAACACCCAAAATTCAACTCATAGAGAAGTTTTGAACTCGTCTAAGTACTTGAAGTCTCCCATAACCCTAATACACTCCCTACCTTCACAAATAAAGCTTGAAATATGGATACATAAGAGCATGGAGTTATGGGGTGTCATATGGTTAATGAAAATTGTTGTGACGCTATGTTGATTAGTGACTTGGATTTGTCCTGCCTAATGACATATGCAAAACAAATGGAGGGGGAGAAGCATAGAAAAAGGAGAAGCGGTGAGGCCAAGAGGGCCTATTTTGAGGGTAGGTTCCAAAGTCCTAAGGGTGGTTGGTTTAATCAAGGCCAAGGGTCTTCTCATTCTCCTAATAAAAGGTTTGCCAATGACAACCCAAGGGTCCAAGGTGATGGCGGCGTGGTGCCTAGTGTTATGTGTCCACAGTGTGGTAAAGGTCATAGTGGCCCCATGTTGAAGGACACCAATGCTTGTTTTGGTTGTGATGAAGTGGGTCATAAGGAGGTGGATTGCCCTCAAAATCAGAACAAGGGTAGGGATGTTCGCCCACAAGGGACAAATGCGGTTCCTAGGGAAAGAGGTGGCCAACAAGGTGGTGCCCCAAGGCACAATTGATTCTATGCTCTTCATGGGAGACAAGGGGTGTATGAGGTGCCCGATGTCATCACCGGTATGTTAAAAGTCTTTTATTTTGATGTGTATCCATTGATAGACCCGAGTGCCACTCTTTCTTTTGTTACTATTATTTGTTGCCAAAATGTTTCATATTGAACCCAATTGTTGTGTGATCCTTATGAGGTGTCTACTCCCATTGGTTGAAACCATTGTTGCAAGAAGAGTCTATATAATTTGTCCTGTTCGCATTTTGCATAAAATATTGCCTTGTGATTTTGTTAAATTGGATATGTTGGATTTTGATATCATTCTTGGGATGGATTGGTTGAAAGCATATTTTGCTTCTATTGAGTGTAGAAATCGTAGGGTCAAATTCCAATTCCCTAATGAGCCCATCCTTGTGTGGGAGAGTCATGATGTGGTGGTCAAGGGTAGATTCATTTCTTGCATTAAAGCCCATAAGTTGATTTCTAAGGTGTGTCTCTATCATCTTGTGAGGGTTAGGGATGTTGAGTCCAAGTTCCATCCTATAGAGTTTGTTTCGGTGGTTAATGAGTTTCGTGATGTCTTCCTTAATGATCTTCCCGATGTTCCTCTTAAAAGAGAAATAGACTTTGGCATAGACCTCCTTCCCAATACTCAACCCATTTCTATTCCCCCTTATTGTATGGCATCAGTAGAGTTAAAGGAGTTGAAGGAGCAATTGAGGGATTTGTTGGAGAAGGATTTTGTTAGGCCCAGTGAATCACCTTGGGGTGCACCGATGTTGTTTGTGAAGAAGAAATATGATTCCCTTAGAATGTTCATTGATTACTGACAACTTATACGGTCATCATAAAGAATAAGTACCCTCTACCAAGGATTAATGATCTCTTTGACCAACTTCAAGGGGCTAGTCACATCTCTAAGATTGATCTTCAGTTCGGGTGTCACCAAGTGAAAGTGAGAGAGTGTGACATTCCTAAGATGGCCTTCCATACTAGGTATGGGCATTATAAGTTTGAGGTTAAGTGTTTTGGGTTGACTAACTAGGTATAGGCACTATGAGTTTGTGGTTATATATTTTGGGTTGACCAATGCACAGGCTATCTTCATGGATCTTATGAATTAGTCTTTAAACCCTACCTTGATTTTTTTGTGGTGGTCTTCATTGATGATATTTTGATCTATTTTTATAGTGAGGAGGAGTATGTGAGTCACTTGAGGGTGGTGCTATAAAAATTGAGGGAAGAAAAGTTATATGCTGAATATGAGAAATGCGAGTTTTGGTTGCAAGAGGTTGCCTATCTAGGTCATGTAGTGTTAGGGGATGGTATTAAGGTGGATCTTACGAAGATGGAGGGGATTATAAATTGGCCTAGACCTTTGACCCCATCGGATAATAGAAGCTTCTTGAGCTTAGCTAGTTACTACCAGAGATTTGTGAATGGGTTCTCTTCTATTGCTTCTCCTATGACTAAGTTGACCCAAAAGAAGGCTAAATTCCTGTGGACCAATGAGTGTGAAAAGAGTTTCCAAATCTTGAAGGATAAGCTTATCTCCGCTCCTATCTTGTCTCTACCGGAATGGTTGGAAGGGCTTGTTGTGTGTTGTGATGCTTCAAGAATTGGTTTGGGTTGTGTTTTGATGAAACATGTTAAGGTGATAGCCTATGCTTCTATACAACTGAAGGTGCAGGAAAAGAATTATCCTAGCCATGATCTTGAATCGGTCGCCGTGGTATTTGCTTTGAAAATTTGGCGTCTGTATTAGTATGGGGTGCATGTTGATGTGTTCACTGATCATAAGAGTCTCCAATATGTGTGCACTAAAAAAGATCTTAACTTGAGACAAAGAAGATGGTTAGAGCTTCTTAAGAATTATGATATGAGTATGTGTTATCACCTCGATAAGGCTAATGTTGTGGCCGATGCTTTGAATAGGGTGTCTATGGGTAGCCTAGCACATGTTGGTGATGGTTGGAAGGAGGTGTCTAAAGAGGTCCATCATTTGGCTAGATTAGGGGTTAGGTTGGAAGTGGTTGACAATGGTGGTGTAGTGGTTGTTGATTGTTCTAAATCTTCATTAGTTGAGGAGGTAAAGGCAAAGCAAGATATTGACACCCGCCTTGTTAGAATTGAAGGCCTTGGTGAGAGATAGTAAGGTGGAGGTTTTCTCCTAAGGGAAGATAGTGCCCTTAGGTACCAAGTAGGTTGTGTGTACCCAATGTTGATAACATGAGAGAGAGGATTCTTGATGAGTCTCACAATTCTTCCTATTATATTCACCCCAGTTCTATAAAGATGTTTTCATAACCCAAACCTAGGGCCTATATGTGACCGGCAAATGGAGAACCCGAAAGGAACCCCAAAGAAGCTTCATAGCATATCATTACACATCCTTGGTCACGAAAACAATTAAAATAACAATAAGGGATAGGCATAAACAAGGGGAAGTGGGACTAAGGGAGAGATAGAGGAAGAGAGTAATACTTAAATACCATAGATGAGTCAAGCTCAAGCAGAATACACAACTTGTCCAACAACACCTCTAAACATAGATACTTAGACGGGGCCAAGACAAAGTAATCGGGCTCACCCTCATAGTCGAAATAGCAATAAAGAAGAAAGCATTAATACATAGCATAAGAAATATAGACCAACGTCCCTGGAATGGAGGACTCACTAACAAGCTTGAGTGAAAGCTTACTAGCCATGGGGGTGATATCATGTAGGCATATAGTATGTGTTAGTACGTTGGAATTACTAAGTATGTGGATGCAATTCAACAAGAGATAGGCGATATAATCAAAATGCATAATCATAACAAAAGATAGTATATTAGCAACATGGCATCATGAACAATTCTTATAGTAAAACATGCTTGAAAATAGTCATTCTTACATAGCATGTTTAATCCAATAAGTTAACATGATTAGATCATCCAAATACCTTGTACTAGAGGGTGAGGGATTTAGCATGAGTCATAACCCCTTCTAGTAGGTAATGGGTGGTCCATGAGATAACGAATAGCACATGAGGGTAAAAGGTAGCATAAGTCATAACCCCTATATGTGTGCATATGAGGGTAAGGCATTCCACATAGTTCATAACCCCTTCTTATGAGTGTATTTCATAACCTCAAATCATACATAAGGGTAAGGAGTACAACATAGTTCATAACCTTTACATGTGAATATGAGTGCATGGCAAAACCTCAAATGAGTACATAGCATAACCCCAAATCATACACGAGGGTAAGGAGTATCACATAATTCATAACCCCTACATGTAGACATGAGTGAATAGCATTACTTCATACATGAGGGTAAAGTATACATCATAGTCCATAACCCCTACATGTAGGAATTGTCCTTGCACTAGAGGGTAACACACATAGCATAATTCATAACCCCTTCTGGTAGGCTTCACAATACACAAGAACATAAACCTTAGCATAAGAACCCTATAACTCATCAACAATTCCCAAGAACATAACAACATGAGAGCCGAATAATTCACTTACAATACCATAGGTGCTTTACATGATTAAACACACATATATACATTTCTTATCATAATATACATTCCATTTCATCATCATTTGGTCATCATATACATACCTCATTTCATCATCATTTCATAATCATATAATCATCATAACATAATTCAACTCATAAGACAAGCATTGGACCTTCAAGAAACCCTAGTCGGACATTTTATCAAACACTTAGAGGATGTGTAGTGCTAGTGTAAAACCATGCAATTCAAGAATGAAACATGGAAAAAAATTCATTGTAAAATCATCAATCAACACCTTGCAATACTCTCATGCAATATACATCAAAAATCCTCCTCAACTCTTACAACATATCCAATATTTATAGCTCAAAACATAGCAAAACAGCCACAATTTCACATAGCTTTAATATAGTGTGCAGTGAATTTCATAATATGCAAGACCCATTTGTAAATCAACTTTAAATTATGCAATTCGAGTAAAAGAAGGCTTGGGTACCAAGGGTGGAACGAACCCATGAAAGAAATTCACATACCTTAGCTTTGGAGAACCTATGAAAGGGATTGGAGATGGAGACTTGAAGCTTGAATGAAATCATAGAAAAAATCCCTAAGATTGGCCTTGAGTTTTGGAACTTAAATTGAGGGTGAAATATGAGTCTATGTATTTGAGAGGATATTGAGGAATGTTAAGGATGATATGAGGGTGAAATAAAGCTATGTATAGATATTTTCTCATGTGGGAAGGCTTAGGCCTAAGACTTAAATGTCTTGGACCAAAATTTAAAAAATGGCACCAAAAACAACAGGGGTGTGTCGCGCCAAGATTGCGCATTACATTCTGGAAATCGCATTATGTGATTTTCGGATTTTGATACGGTTACTCTAAAATGGTGGTTGGACCCTTTTCCCTCTAAATTTTACCCCCTGAACAAGTATATGAAGTAAGATTCCATACATTTTTTAGGCACATTTTCGGGCACTTTTTGGGGTCATTTCAATCTCTCTCCCTTGGGAACATTCATCCCCAAATGTCAAAGAAATGTTTATGAGAGGAGTAATCATAAACAAATCAATCCCAATAAAAATGCAATAATACATTTAAAACACCATTTCTCAAAATATCAACATAAGTGTCAAAAATCATCATGAACTTGTTAACATAAACATGGATGCAGGCAAATGACGTAGGGGCTGAAACATAAGACTCGGAATCATGAAAGGACTAGATGTATCATCAGAGGCTCGAATAGAAATGAAAGAGATACGGATGTTATTTCTCCATGCCCGCTCCCCGAGAGACATTTTCAACTTGACTAACCTTCCTAAGAGCCTTAACGAACACCACATCCTTATCAATCAACTTCGAACGCACACCAGCCACTTAGTACTAAGTCACCATCTCCCCCTTGGGAAAAGACCTCCAACTTTATCAAGTCAAAAATTGACACCTTACTTAACTAGACCCCTTCAACCATAGAAGATTTGGAACTATCAAAGCCACTACTCCACCATTCTCAACCTCATCCACTCTAGTCAACTGGTGAACTCCTCCAACCACCTTCTTGCCACCCAAAGGTCTCCACTTTCCATAATTAGCAAGCAACCTCCCTCTTTCGAATTCACAACATCACCCTCAAATGATTCACAAGCTCTTCCTCACCACTGGAAACAACAACAATCATCACCAAGAACAACCACAAACGCAACAAGGTAGGGATTAAAGACCCTATTCATGAGACCTATAGACATGACCGGTGCATAAGTCAAATCAAAAGACACCACCCCAAATTCAAGATATCAAAAAGTACATCAAGGACTCATTGGTCACCGGAAACAACGTAGTAGAAATAACTTTGGTTCAACACCCCTAACTCTTACAAGATGAAAAATGCAATCTCAATAGATCAATTGTACCTTAAAACAAGAAATGGACTCATCCTTTCTATCACTCTAAGATGGGTTTAAAAAAGGAATTGGGATTTCACTCTATGGGCCCCACAATCAATAAAGACACAACATACATGCAACTAAACCAACCTAAGAATGACATCAAAATCCACCACATTGAATCCAACAAGTCACAAGGCAAAACCTAATGCAATAAGAACATGGCACAATACCGATGAACCTTCTAGCAATAATAGACTCAACAAAGATGTAGACACTAAGGTTCACATAACGGCTCGGAACACACATAAAGCCCACAAGCAACAAGAAGAAAGAATGAAGGGAATAGGAACACCCAAACCTTCCCATTCATACACATCAAAGTCAAATAAACTTACCTTGGCCTTGAGGATGGCCCTCCTTGCCCTTGTTCCGAATATAAGGGAAATCAATAAGCTTGTGACCTTCTTTTCCACACCTATAACATGCTCTTGAATTCTTTAAGCATTTTCCATGATGATGCCTTTCACATTTTGGGCATTTTGAAAAACTCATTCCACCATCGCATCCTTGGAACCGATCATCCTTAAATCGAGCCCTCTTAGACTCCCTACTCCTTTTCTTTCTAAGCTTCTCCACCTCCATTTGTTTGGCATAGGTCATCAAATGGGACAAGTCCATATCACTAATCAACATAGCGGACCGACATTCTTTACTTACCAAGTCAGACACACCCATAATGAACTTGCTCATTCTAGCCCTTGGGTCGGCAACCAAGTGAGGAGCATACTTAGAGAGATGGTTGAATTTGAGGGCATACTCACTCACACTCATTGACCCTTGTCTCAAATTCATAAATTCTACCAATTTGGCTTCCCTAAGCTAAAGAGAGAAGAACCGAATAAGGAAAGTCACCTTGAACTCCTCCCAAAGAACTATATTATTGATTCCCTTCTCCTCTTTCCGTTGGTTTTACCATGTATTTTGCTACCCCCTTGAGTTAGTAGGCATCCAACTCCGCCTTATCATCCAATCTAATACCCATGATGGCCAATACCTTATAAATCTCATCAACAAACTCTTGTGTATCCTCATCCACCTTTAACCTATAGAACTCCGGCGAGTTCATCCTCATGAAGTCTCTCACCCAAGAAGCCGATGTAGGGGTATAAGGGGTTTGGGTCCCTTGGTTAACTTGATTGGCCACAACTTGAGCAAGCAAAGTGAGAGCCTCCCAAAGCTCTCCATTAGTCAGTTGTCCCTCGGGAGCGCGGGCTCTTCCTCCTCTTTGGTTAGGCATGATCAACTGGCATGGTAAAGAATAATTATTAGGGGGGAAAACTTACTTCAACTCAATAGCACAACTTAGAACATGAAGAAGGGAAACATTTCTTAAAACGTGTCACAGCCTCCTACTCATAATTTTGGTGCACAACACAAACATGAATAACACTCTAATCGGCGTGGTGTGTTGGGCTTCGAGGATCAAATAACCTAGGGCTCTCTATCACAACCCAAGCCTAAGGCCTAGACGTGATCAACAAATGAGGAACCCCAAGGAACCCAAAACAAGCCTCTTAGCATATCATTACACATCCTTGGTCACAGAAGCAATGTAAAACAACACAAGAAACTTAAACAAAGGGAATTTGGCAAAGGGAAAGAGATTAATACTTAAGTAACATATAAAATAAAGTTTGGAAAACAAGGGCAAGGGACTATGGGAAAGCTTGCATACCATCATAGTCAAGAGATGAAAGAGTGAAGGCTCATAACATAGATACATATCTTTTCCAACAACACATTTACTATATAGAACTTAGCAGGGGCCAAGACAAGCAATCGGGCTCACCCTCATAATCAAAATAGAACATAAAGGGAGTGTCTCAATACATATCAAGAGAGCATAGACTAAGGTCCCCGAGTGGAGGAATCACCAACTAGCTTGAATAGCACCGAACTAGCCACGTGGAGGAGGATGATCAACTTGGGCACCGGTTCCTACATGGTGACATCATGTAGGCATAGAGTACGTGTCAGTACGTTTGAATGTACCAAGTGTGTAGCATACAATGCAACAATAAGTAGGCATCATAATCAAAATGCATAATATAAAGCAATAGACATAATATAACAATATGGCATGTATGCTCAATGCTTAAGTAAAACATGCTTAAGTAAATCATGCTCATATAGGATATTATATGTGTAGAAGAGACCAAGCTAGGTATTCAACGTATAAACCCTTGGTAGTTGTGTGGTATAAGCCCCTCACATGGCTGATGATAATCACACCTTATCAACACGGTGACAAAGTATAAACCCCTCGCATGGTTGATGAGTATAAACTCCCAACATGGTAACTCTGGCTCTTGTCTCCTGGATCGGGTATGGTCTAATGCAACACTTTATATGGAGTATAACATATACATAATCTTATTTCATCATCAAATAGTCATTCATATCATATCTCATACTTTGGACCTTCAACTCCTCAAGAAACCACATCCAGACATTTTATCAAATACTTAGAGGGTGTCAAGTAGTAGTACAAAACCATGCAAATTAGAGATGAAATCACGCAAGAAAACCCATTATAAAATCATCAATCAATACCTTGCAACACCCCCATGACAAATACATCAAAAACCCCTTCTCAAATCTTACAATAGATCAAAGATTTATAGCTCAAAACATGACAAAAAATCACAACTGTACATAGCTTTAACATATGTGCAGTGACATTCATAATGATCAAAACCTATTTGTAAATCAACTTTAAATCATGCAATTTATGTAAAAGGGGGCGTGGATATCATGGGCGAAAGGAACCCATGAAAGAAACTCACATATCTTAGCTTGGAGATGAACTTGGTAAATATTGGAGTGGAGACATGAAGCTTGAAGAAGAACCTTGAAGAAGGACCTTAGCTTAGGATGAGGGATTGGGACTTGAGTTTTAGGAGTGAAAATATGATTAAGTGTTTTTTGGGGAGTATTGGGAAATGTGTAGGATGATATAAGGGTGAAATTTGGCTAAGTATAGATAAAAAAACATGTGTGGGATAACTTTGGCCCAACACTTAGAATATTTTGGAAAAACTAAAAAAAACAATGCCCATTTTGTACAGAGGCGCGTCGCTTCCATGACGCGGATTCCTCTCCGGAAATCGCGTTCTTCAAATTTCATAATTGCTAAATCTTTGCTCTTAAATCGGGGTTAGACCCTTTTCCCCATAATTTGGAACCCCTGAACAAGAATCCAAAGTCAAATTCTTGAAATAATAAATGAACTTTGAGATATATAAAAATTAAAATTCTGGGCATTCCGAAGCACGTTTTTGGGAACTTTTTAGGGTCGTTATAATATCTCCCCCTTGGGAACATTCGTCCCTGAATGTAAAAGAGACGTAAAAGACAAGAGTGATCATCAGCAAATCGGCCCCAATAAGAATGCAACATAACATGTAAAACACCTTCAAATTCTCAACATAAGGGTAAAATCATCATAAACTTGCCAGCTTAAACATGAATGAATATAAATAACATGGGGGCTGAAACATAAGACTTGGAACCACATGAAGAACTTAGTCATTATCTTAGGCTTGATTAGAGTGAATGGGGTACGAATATCGCTCCTATAAGATCGTCTTCGGCTTTCTTAGAGACACCCCTGACTTGATGATCCTTTCAAGAGGGCCTTAATGAACACCACACCCTCAGTAATCAACCTCTCCACTCATCCATCCAACACCTCCACCGGGACCTTCCCCTAAGCCAACTTGTCCTCCACATCACCCACAATCTCAAAGAGTGCTATATCACTAGAGCCACTAACACATCTACTCAACCCATAAACATGAAGAACAGAACGACCATAATCATATCCCTAGGCAAATCCCATCCATATGCACCCTTACCATATCCTTCTACACTCTAAAAGGACATCACAACCATAACTCAATTGTCAACCTTAAGTACACCTATTCACTTGTTGCCACGAACCCCCATCTCCCCTCCCCCCCCCCCCGGGAGATAACCTCTACTCTACCATCTTTTCACCCAAAATTTCCAACTCTAATAAGACGGAATCAAGGCCTTGCTTAATCTATACCTCTCCAACCAAAGAAGATTTGGAACCATCAAGAACAATACACCACCATGCTCAACTTTCTTCAACTAATCCCTCAATCTAGCCAAACTATGGACCCCACTAGTCTCCTCCTTGCCACCATTATCCACATATACTAGACTACTTAGAGCACCAATCACAACACTAGCCCTACCAGAGAAACTAATGCACACTCATACCATAATCCTTAAAGAATTCTAACCACCTTCTTGCTATCCACAATGCACACCTATCATATCTAGAAAACCTCCAACACTTAGTACTACCTCCGAATAATTACCAAGCTCTAAACAAATCAATACCTCATCACTCGAGACCACCACAAACATACCAAGGTAGGATTTTAAGACCTTATTCATGAAATCCAATAGACACAACTGGTGCACAAGCCCACCTAACAACTCAACCAATAATCAAAATGTTCATTCCTAGTTCAAAAGGGCACTTAGGTATATCACCTAACCTCCTCCGCACTTGAGAACAAAACCCAAACCTCAAATCAACCTTAGGGAAGTGATACCCTATTGCAATTGACCAAATAAATCGACCATCCTTACTTATCGTATTACAACCTTACGGGTTCTACACTTATTAGAAGCATGCTATGCAAGTAGCCCAAACTACCACAAGACCTCCAACCCATCAAGCTAAGTTTGACCAATATCACAAGACAAGACTCTATACAACAAGAACATGGAGCAACACACATAGATCTCCCTCTCAATCTATCGGTGCTAAGTCATCATCCCGCAAGAATACTTATAATATACATATACATCCTTTCAAAGAGGCAATAGTCATTTTTCTTTCCAAATCATTTCAATGCATAAATTGGGCTTAAAAGCCAAATACCATTCACTATAATTCATACTTAGACTCAAATGCTAAAGTCATAATTTCGTAGTCATAATATCTCCATGTATAGGAGTAACCCATTAATACACAAAATGGTGCAAGTACCCCAAAATGCTCAATGAGTCAAAAACCAAAGATATATGTGTGAACACATTATTGTCATAACCAACATTTTGTCAAATTCAAACCATAAAATAAAATTGGGCTTAACCCATAACATAGTTTCTCAAAATAATCCATGTGCGTGAATGCATATGCTATGATCAATGAGAGAGTGACATAGGTAATTAAGACTCAATATAAATCAATCTTTATAATATAAAATTGAAGTGAAAACATAATTAATTCCACATTTAAATCCGTAGTGTAATCTCTCATGCATAAATAATTCAAAAAGGGGACATGCATGCTTATAATTCCATAAGCCCAAAGTAAATCCTCATATAATGGTTTAAATCACATAAAAATCATCAAATAAATACTGCCCATGCATCAATAGATTTTTAGGAATGATAATATTCAAAACCCCAAATTAAAGTATGTAAAATCCATGTAGGTTTTGTTGAAAATAGTTTTGGGTCTCCTCGATTAGAAGGAATCAAGGATCAACCCTCATATACATGAATCCTACTAGAACCAAGGAATAACACAAGAAATATCAACTCCTGTACCTATCAAATCACCCCACTCAAAATGTCGGTCACAACATTGGCCTTACTTAGGGTCAACTAAGTCATAGGGGAAGTAATAGAAGATAACATATTCACAACCTCAGTTATTAGCCCGCTAAGCCCAAGAAGCTCCTAATATCTGAAGGGTTCAAAGGTCTAGGCCAATCTCTAATCACCTTTGTCTTACTAGGGTAAACTTTAATACCATCACCCGGCACCACATGACCTAGAAGGCAACTTCTTACAACCAAACTCCCACTTCTCCTATTTAGCAGCCAACTTGCTTTCTTAAAATTTGTAGTACTACCCTCAAATGACTCACATGCACTACCTTATTAGGGAAACGAACCATCATATCATCACCAAAACCACCATAAGCATATTAAAGTAGGGACTAAAGATCTTAATCATGAGACTTATAGGCATAACCGATGTATAGGTTAAACCAAAAGACACTACCCCAATTTCAATATATCGAAAAGGGACATTCAAGGCCTCTTCTACTACCAACAACTCTATAAACAAAGCAACTTAGGTCTAACACCTCCAATTCTCACAAGATGATAAATGCAACCCCTTTACAGACCAATTGTACCTTAAGACATGAAATGGACCTACCCCCTGCAATCACTTGACCACCACATCAACACTCTTCCACTCAAGGATGGATTCATTAGGGAGTTAATATTAACTCTATGGGTCCTACAACCAAAGGAGACGCAACATGCATGTACTATCCCATTCCAAGTACCACATCAAAATCCACCACATCAAATCCAACAAGCCATAAGGCATGACCTAATGCAATTCGAACCCAGGTCAACACTTATGAACCTTCTAGAAATAATATACTCAATAAAAGGATAGAA
Source organism: Solanum ossicruentum (assembly GCA_025774065.1). Taxonomy (NCBI): domain Eukaryota; kingdom Viridiplantae; phylum Streptophyta; class Magnoliopsida; order Solanales; family Solanaceae; genus Solanum; species Solanum ossicruentum. The sequence continues at coordinate 4,992 of JAOTQR010140692.1, read as the reverse complement.
ATCAAAGGTCCATACAATAACTTGGGCAAACAAGAAGCTCCACTGGCAACCAAATAGAACAACGAAGAATTAGTGGCACACCGGGCCTATCATTGCATGCACAACAAATCCAAGGAAACTTCAACTTACTGGTAATAGCATCGGACATCCCATCCCCTCCTTGAGCCACTTGATCAACATGACCATCTCGATCCAAAACTCGACCACCCTTACACTTCCCTCGGACACATGGACAATCCACTAGCTTGTGACCCACTTCATTACATTCATAACAAGCATTGGTCTTCCTCAAGCATGGGCCACCATGATACCTCCCACACCTTTGACACTTGGGATTAGACATCACACTATCACCACCTTTACTCTTAGTGCGTCTATGAGGACAATCCTTCATCTTATGTCCCACTTAGCCACAATCGGAACAAGCATTGGAGTCTTTGAAACATGGGCCCCTATGAACCTTACCACATGTTGGACATATAGCATCACCTCTACCCTTGAGACTTTGGAACTTTCCTCCAACACGACCTCTCTTGGCCTCACTACCTCTCCTCACACCATTTGAAGTCCTGGAAGCACAAACTTGTTGCTCGAGCTGAGTTGCCAATTTCTTCGCCGCTTTGGCCACTTTCCATACAGCATCGTAAATCTCCGCGTTCATCTTATGATCGTGCTGAATAGCTTGAGCATATCTTGGAATGTAACGGTTAGGGGTTGTAATAAACCCTAGGGGATCTAACTCTATGGCACGACATGGATCATGAAGAAGTGAAATATTTCCTAGAATGCCTCATAGCCTCCTACTCATAGTTGTGGTGCACAACACAAACTTGAATAAGGCTCTAATCGACGCAGTGTGTTGGACGCCAAGGTTCAAACAACCTAGGGCTCTCTGTCACGACCCAAGCCTAGGGCCTAGATGTGACCGGCGAATAGGAAACCTGAAGGAACCCCAAACAAGCCTCTTAGCATATCATTACACATCCTTGGTCGCGGAAGCAATATAAAACAACACAAGAAACTTAAACTAAGGAATTGGGCTAAGAGAGAGAGATTAATAATTAAGTAACATGTACAAGTTTGGAAAACAAGGGCAAGGGACTGTGGAAAAGCTTACATAACATCATAGTCAAGAGACGAAAGAGTCATGGCTCATAACATAGATACATATCTTGTCCGACAGCACCTCTACTACATAGAACTTAGCGGGGTCCAAGACAAGCAACTGGGCTCACCCTCATAGTCAAAATAGAACATAAAGAGAGCGTCTCAATACATATCAAGAGAGCATAGACCAAGGTCCCCAAAGTTGAGGACTCACCAACTAGCTTGAGTAGCAGCTACCTAGCCATGTGGAGGAGGATGATCAACTTAGGCACCAGTTCCTACATGGTGACATCATGTAGGCATAGAGTACACGTTAGTACATTTGAATGTACTAAGTGTATAGGACGCAATGCAACATTAAGTAGGCATCATAATCAAAATGCATAATATTAAGCAATAGACATAATATAACAATATGGCATGTATGTTCAATGCTTAAGTAAAACATGCTTAAGTAAATCATGCTCATATAGGATATCATATCTGTAGAAGAGACCAAGCTGGGTATTCAAGGTATAAAAACCTTGGTGGTTGTGTGGTATAAACCCCTCACATAGATGATGATAATCACACTTTATCAACATGGTGACGAAGTATAAACCCCTTGCATGGTTGATGAATATAAACCCCCAATATGGTAACCTTGGCTCTTGTCCCCCTGATCGAGTATGGTCTAATGCAAAACTTTATATGGAATATAACATGTACTAAGCTCATTTCATTATCAAATAGTCATTTATATCAGTATCATGCTTTGGACCTTCAACTCCTCAATAAATCACATCCGGACATTTTATCAAACACTTAGAGAGTGTGAAGTGGTAATATAAAAGCATGCAAATTAGAGATGAAATCATGCAAGAATTCCCATTCTAAAACCATCAATCAACACCTTGCAACATCCTCATGACATATACATCAAAATCCCTTCTCAAACCTTACAATAGAATAAAGATTTATAGCTCAAAACATGGCAAAACAATCACAACTGTACATAGCTTTAACATAGTGTGCAGTGAATTTCATAATGATCAAAACCTATTTGTAAATCAACTTTAAATCATGCAATTTATGTAAAAGGAGGCTTGGATATTATGGGTAAAAGGAACCCATGAAAGAAACTCACATACCTTAGCTTGGAGCTGAACTTGGTGAAGATTAGAGATGGAGTCTTTAAGCTTGAAGAAGAACCTTGAAGGAGAACCATAGCTTAGGATGAGGGTTTGGAACTTGAGTTTTGGGAGCGAAAATATGACTAAATGTTTTGGGGAGTATTTGGAAATGTGTAGGATGATAAAAGGATGAAATTTGGCTAAGTATAGGTAAAAATACGTTTGGTATAACTTGGGCCCAACACTTAGAATATTTTGGACGAACTAAGAAAATAGTGCCCATTTTGTACAGAGGCGCGTCGTGGAAGCGACTCGGATTCCTCTTTGGAAATCTCATTCTTGAAATTTCGTAATTGCTAAATCTTTGCTCTTAAATCAAGGTTAGACCCTTCTCCCCCTAATTTGGACCCCCTAAACAAGAATCCGAAGTAGAATTTTCTCAATAACAAATGGATTTTGAGATATGTGCAAATTAAAATTTCGGGCGTTCTGAGGCACTGTTTGGGCACTTTTCGGGGTTGTTAACCTCTGATACCACCTTTGTCACGACCCAAGCCTAGGGTCTAGACATGACTGGCGAATAGGAAACACAAAGAAACTCTAAATAAGCCTCATAGCATATCATTACACATCCTTGGTCGCGGAAGCAATTAAAATAACAATAAGGGATAAGCATAAACAAGGGAATGTGGGACTAAGGGAGAGATAGATAAAGAGAGTAATACTTAAATACCATAGATGAGTCAAGTTCAAGCATAATACACAACTTGTTCAACAACACCTCTAAACATAGATACTTAGCAGGGGCCAAGACAAAGTAAACGAGCTCACCCTCATAGTTAAAATAGCAATAAAGAAGAAAGTATCAATACATAGCATAAGATACATAGACCAACGTCCCCGAAATGGAGGACTCAACAACAAGTTTGAGTGAAGTCGTACTAGCCACGTGGGTGGCGATGCTCAAGCAGGGCTCCAGTTCCTACATGGTGATATCATGTAGGCATAGAATATGCGTTAGTACATTTGAATGTACTATGTTTATAGGATACAATGCAACAAGAGATAGACAATATAATCAAAATGCATAATCATAACAAGAGATAGTATATTAGCAACATGGCATGCATGAACAATGCTTGTAGTAAAGCATGCTGGAAAATAATCATTCTTACATAGCTTGTTTAACCCAATAAGATAACATGATTAGATCATCCAAATACCTTGTACAAGAGGGTGAGGGATTTAACATGAGTCATAACCCTTTCTAGTAGGTAATGGGTGGTACATGAGATAATGAATAGCACATAAGGGTAAAAGGTAGCATAAGTCATAACCCCTACATGTGTGCATATGAGGGTAAGGCAGTACACATAGTTCATAACCCCTTCATATGAGTGTATTTCATAACCTCAAATCATACATGAGGATAAGGAGTACAACATAGTTCATAACCCCGACATGTGAATATGAGTGCATGGCATAACCTCAAATGAGTACATAGTGTAACTCCAGATCATACAAGAGGGTAAGGAGTATCACATAATTCATAACCCCTACATGTAAACATGAGTAACTGAATAGCATAACTTCGTACATGAGGGTAAAGAGTACAACATAGTCCATAACCCCTATATGTAGGAATTGGTCTTGCACTAGAGGGTAAAACACATAGCATAAGACATAACCCTTTTTAGTAGGCTTCACAATACACAAGAACATAAATCTTAGCATAAGAACCCTATAACTCATCAACAATTCCTAAGAACACAACAACATGGGAGCTGAACAATTTACTTGCAATACCATAGGTGTTTTTCATGATTAAACACACATATATACATTTCTTTCATAATTATGTACATACATTCCTTTTTATCATCATTTGATCATCACATACATACATTATTTCATCATCATTTCATCATCATATAATCATCATAACATCATTCAACTCATAAGACATGCATTGGACCTTCAATTCCTCAAGAAACCCCAGCCAGACATTTTATCAAATACTTAAAGAGTGTGTAGTGCTAGTGTAAAACCATGTAATTCAATAGTGAAATTATGCAACAAAATCCATTGTAAAACCATCAATCAACACCCTCAAGCAATATACATCAAAAATCCTCCTCAAATCTTGTAACAGATGCAAGATTTATAGCTCAAAACATAGCAAAACAGTCACAATTTGACATAGCTCTAACGTAGTGTGTAGTGAATTTTATTATATACAAGACCCATTTATAAATCAACTTTAAATCATGCAATTTGAGTAAAAAGAGGCTTGGGTATCATCGGTGAAAGGAACCCATGAAAGAAACCTATATATCTTAGCTTTGGAGAACCTTTGAAAGAGATTGGAGATGGAGACTTGACGCTTGAATGAAATCCTTGAAGAAATCCCTGATATTGGTCTTGAGTTTTGGGACTTGAATTTAGGATGAAATATGAGTCTAAGTGTTTGAGAGGATATTGGGGATGTTAAGGATGATATGAGCATGAAATAAGGCTAAGTATAGGTATTTTCTCATGTGGGAAGGCTTAGACCCAAGACTTAAAAGACTTTGACCGAAATTTAAAAATTGGCACAAAAAACAACAGGGGGGCGTCGCATTTTGCGATTTTGCGTTACATTCTACAAATCGCATTTTGCGATTTTTGGATTTTGATACGATTGCTCTAAAATCAGGGTTAGACCCTTTTCCCCGTAAATTTTTCCCCCGATAAGAGTATGAGGTCGAGTTGTTAATATCGTGCACGAATTATG
>JAOTQR010140681.1:0-20634 GCA_025774065.1 Solanum ossicruentum | reverse complement strand
TAAAAAAAATAAATTTATTTTTTTAAAAAAATACCAATTTTGAAAAAATCAATTTTTATACTATCTTGCCTCCACGCCCACACCCGAGCTGCCTACCCCCACCCTTCAAAAGAGAATTTAAATTATTATTTGTAAAAAATACTTTAAATTGTGAAAATATTTTCAAGTCAAAAATTATTTTTCTACAAATTGTTATCTACTCTCTAGCTAAAAGTATACGTTTTTTTCTAAAAAATGTTTTTATTCATTAACCAAACAATAAAACATATTTTTTGAAAAATATTTTCCACTAACCAAACAAACATAAGAAAATGAGTTAGAAATCGACTCATTTTCCTAAAAAACATTTTCCATAAAAATATTTTCCTCCGTACCAAACACACCCTTAAAATTTGCTCAAATCTTATTGGAGCAGGGGTTTATTATTCGGTTTGAGTCACTTCTTTTTCTTAAAGGTGACCAAATCATTTTAGTTTATTTTTCAAATGTTAGAGTCAAATTAAATTAATTAAGTCATTTTTTATTGCATTGATGTTTGGTTGATTCAATTTGTTATTTAAATATATTATAACATACCTCCAAACACATACTCCCACTGTCTTATTTTAGTTGTCACGTATGCTAAAAAGAATTGTCCCAAAATAATTGTCAATTTAGATAATCAAAAAGGAAATTAATTATACTTTCCGAATTTTGCCCTTAGTATTAATTATCTTAGAATTAAGAGGTACATATATAGATAAAAATATAATCATTTATAAGAAATATATTAGGAAAACAACAAGTTCTAACAAGTTCTCAAGAATTATGTCAAACTTTATCATGACAATCAAAATATGACAGATGAAGCATTAAATTTACTGTATTCTAGCATTATACTAACAAATCAATTGAACTTTTTCCATAAAAATAGATCTCTCGGTGCATGATAGCGTAACTTGTTAACTTGGATCCATTGATCGAAATGACGCAAGGAAGAAGCAGGAACAAATCAAACTGGTGGTGACACCTAAAGAGAAGGAGAGAGCAGATTTGGAAAACTCACTAGGATTTAAGACTATACAAGGCAAAGGAGCAACAAAATGACCGTGACTTCCATCAAAGGAGGTGACGCCTGAAAACAAAGAAACAGTAATAGGAAGCATAAATGTGGAGCTTAGTACAGTAATAAAGTGAAATCAGGAGGAAAAGGAAGCTAGGACATTGAGCAAGTGGCAAAAACTACACAGAGGGAGGAGGGATCAATGAGGAACCTGAGTAAAAATGGACTAATTTTTTCGATACAAACAAATTATTAGCTAAGGCATGGGTATTAGTTTTGTGTCTTTGGTAATAAAGAATGGAGAGAAAGTTATTGAACTAAATAAAGAGGAGATTGATAAAGATAAAAAGGAATGGAAACAACCCCTAATCATGTATGTAGTTGGAGATTCTCCCACCATAACTACAGTTGAAAGATGTATAGCTCATCAAGTAAACAAGGTAAGTAAACCAAAAGTGTATTATCACAATGATGGGTACTTTCTAGCCAGCTTTGCAAATTTGGATTATAGAAATGATGTACTATATTCAGACCCCATATGCTAAATAACAGGCCTATCATTGTGAAAGTTTGAAGCCCTAAATCTGATTTAAGCAAGGAAGTGTTGCAATCAGTGGCTATATGGGTGAAATTTCCAGATTCGCCTCTAAATTGTTGGAGCATGGATTCATGGAATCGAATTAGTAGTGATCTGTGTATCTCTTTATATGTCGATGAATGTACTACTAAAGTGGATTGAATATTATTTCCTAGAGTTCTAATTTAAATGGATGTAGCCAAAGAGCTGCCTAGGAAGCTGAAAGTGCAGGATCCCAAATTGAAGGATTTTTTTATCAAGTAGTGCAGTATGAATGAGTGTTAGAGTACTGTGATAAGTGTATACAACTTGGGCATAAATATGTTAAAGAAGGGGGCCAACCCCCAGTACTTGCTAAAAAAATAACTAAGTGACTACAAAAAACAAACATAAGCAACAAAGGGGTTAGAATGATATAAAAGAATCGACTATACTAACTCAAAAGGAAGCATGGAAACCGGTACCACAAAAATCAGCAACTAAAGTAATACCTAACCAGCAGACTGAAGTGCATGTACTAAATGTCTTTGATATTTTAAGTGTGTATGAGCATGGAAGTTCGAGTGGTGGGAAGGGTCTGAGGTGGAGAAATTGGGCATAACAAACAACATATTATGCAGCTAGTTACTTGGAATATTAAAGGATTTAATACACTTCATAAACAAAAGAAATACAAATTACTTATGAAGGAGAATAATATTAGTATTATATCTATGATAGAACATAAAGTAAAGAAGGATCTAGCAAGTAGAGTAATACAACAAGTTGCTCCTGGGTGGAAATATGAGATGAATTATGCTTTTCCTAATAAGGGAAGAATTTGGATATTATGGGATTCTTAGTATGTGAAATGTGAGGTATGGAACAAGTCTATAATTAGTTTATACACCCCAAAGTAAGCATAAGAAGAAGTGGTCTGCAATTTATGTTTGTTAGGATCTATAAATTACATATCATCCATGATAGAGTATAGCTTTAGAAAGATCTGAGGGGTTTGACTACTACTGTCCAAGAACCTATGTTGTGCATGGAAGATTACAATGCAAACTTGTTGAGGATTGGGTGAAAGGCAGTCCAGTATAGGATCTTGCGATCAAGACTTCAATGAATTTATGACAGATACAGGGATGCATGAATTGAAAACAGTTGGGAGCTCATACACTTAGATTAATAGGCATACATGTAGTAGAATGGATAGCGTCATAATGAATGTTGCCGGATGATACATATGCTAATTATGAAAGTCCAAGTAGTAAGACCAGGGGTATCAGACCATACTCCTCTAAATTGGCATTAGACAAGGTTTGAAAAAGCAATTCCAGAAATTTTAAATTCTTTAAATCCATTGCTGATCATCCAAAGTTTCTATAGATAAATAAACAAGTCTGGCAAGGACACAATAAAGGAGACACGAAAAAAATATGGTGAAAACTTAAAAAGGTGAAAATAACACTTATGAAACTGAATAATATTGAGTTTACAGTGGTGAAAGATAGAATCCAGCAGATAAAAAACAACTCTAGAAAATACAAATAGAAATGATAAGTCATAATCATGTGCATGTTAATAGAGATCAAAAATAAAATAAAATAAAGTTAAGGCAGCAGCTGGTCAAATAGTGTAAGATTGAGGAGAATACTATGAGACAAAAGCCAAAGGTGCAATGGTTGAAATTTAGATATGCAAAAATAAGATACATCCTCACTCACATAAAGAATAGACTCGTATAGAACACTATCACTAGTCTCACTATAGATGCAAGAATTATAATACACCATCAAAAAGGAACTGAGAATGAGGCAATGAGTTTCTAGCAGGAACTGTTTGCAACGGCTTCTGCAAACTTACCAACTGTGGACATGAATATAATGAGAAAAGGTGGAATGCTAGATAGAGCTCAACAAATTCAATTAGTAGCCCCAGTTACAAGAAGGAAAGTGGAGCTTGATTTGCAGGGAATAAGTAACCTTAAGGCTTTAGGAAAAGATGGATTAAATCTTGTACTCTTTAAAAGAATCATGGTCAGTAGTAGGAGAATAGATCACCAATGCAGTATTACATTTCTTTGATATAGCGTTAATGTACCAGCCTATCAATTGTACGGCTGTGACACTCATTCCTAGGTAAGGAACATAATCAAAATCAATGGATACATGCCAATATTATGTTTTTCAATAATGTACAAGTCATATCCAAAGTGATCACTGCAAGCTGAAGCAGGTTATGGAGGACACGAATCAATCAACTTTTATACTAGGATGAATCTGATAGATAATGTAATATTGAGCCATGAACTAGTAAATAGATGTGGGAGGAAGGGAATTTTCAGAAGATGTATAGTTAAAATTGACATGAAAAAAGTCTATGATTCATTGGAATGAATGATCCTTCTAATAGCAAATTCTAGGTGAGCTTAGAATGCCTACTAAAGTAATACGCTAGGTAATGTAATTTGTTACAACAGTGATATATTTCATATAGATAAATAGGTAAAGTACAAAGTTATTAAAAAAAAAAGAAAATAGGAGGTAAGACAAGGAGATCCACTGTCTCTTTACCTATTTGTGATAGCCATGAATTATTTGACAAGAATACGAAAGACTTTGCAGACAAATCGTGACTTCCATTATCATCCTAGATGCAAAAATTGGAAAATAATACAATTGAGTTTTGCAGATGACCTACTCATATTCTCTAGAAGGCAATGTTTCATCATGTTCTCTAAAGCTTCAGGCTTGGTTGCAAACATAGGCAAAAACAATATCTATTTTGGAGAAGTTAATCAATAGGTGCAAGAGGAAATATTGAAGCAATTACAATTTGTTAAAGGTAAATTTTCTATCACGACCCAAGCTTAGGGCCTAGATGCAACACAGTGAATGGGAACCCGATCGGGATCCTAAATAATCCTACTAAGAATATAAAAACATCCTTGGTTTGCGGAAGCATGAAAAGCAACAAAAACATATAACACATAATATCTAAGGGAAGAGGGACTTTGGACTCACGCTATGGGGATGATATAGGGACATAGGACTTTCATCTCAACACCATCAACAAAAATTTAACATAAAGGGGAAGCATGGGACTAAGGGATGATCTTCATAACATAATAATATAAGGAGTCAAGCTCAATAATATATGACCACCACAATATCCAAGAACATCTTTAAATTTCAAATAGGTCGGGGGAAAAGACATCTCCTAGACTCACCCTCAAAAGATAGTATTAAAAATAATGGAGTTTAAACAAGGCATGAAAGTAAGTGGAATTTTGTCCCAGGATGTGGAGGACTCACTAAGCAAATCTCCGATCAGAAGGTCTAGCTACGTGGAAGAGGAGGATGGTAAGGTGCTCCAGTTCCTACATGGTTAGATCATGCAGACAAAAAGTATGCGTTAGTACTTAGAATGTACTAAGTATACAGGGTGCAAATGCAATTAGGAATATAGGCCATACTTACTAATGAGTATAATCATAGTCAATGGATGTAAGTTCGATATGTCATGCATGCTCAATGCCATGTCAAATTATGTAAGGATCAATAATCAAATTGTGTGACATAAAATACATAGATGAAAAAAAGACCATAACCGATAAATAAGACCAAGTAGCTACTACCTGAAATTCTGGTGTTCATCCCAAATCGAATAAAGGGGTGGTCTACCTTGCCGGGGCAAACCAAACACTCGCCTTATAGGAAAATCACCCTTTTTCGGCACCCATTTTTTATCAACCTTACGAAAACATCACCCTTTTCAGTATATGATTCACATGTGCCGTACAGGAACAAACCCTTGCTGGCCAACCATGCAACTTAAGCTATATGGATCTATTAGCTAGTTCACAATCCTATGGTGGCAACATAGTTATAGGACAATGGTTATTTACCAAAGTCCGCTCGGTGCTAGGTCACAATCCTTAGGAATACTCAAATTATTCTTATTATCATAACATGCAAGGCATTTTACTATCCTCTTAGTTTATAGAGTAGCTCATAAATAAAAAGGTTTCATCATATCAATGATTGGGCATATTTGCTTTTCATAGCTTTCACAACATTCTAATAATTCATAGCATACATAATGTCCCTTCACAATTTATATCATTCGTAAATCACATGTCTTGTCATAAAGTCTTTGTCACATTAGAAGCTTGGTTCATGATTTAGTAAAATATGATAGGTATGCATTAGTGCTCAAACAGCTGTGCAAGAACGATATCTTTAGACATGAGGAGAGTAGCAAAAACCTCTTTTTCAACTCATGCAAGATAACACACCTTTTCATAACAAAACATAGTTAGGGCATCATAAAACCCTCATCTTAAATCATATTTTCCCATGACTTGTAATTTCATAATACTATACAAAGATAACGTAATATAATACTCATCACAATATCATCATAGTTTTCTTCTTAATCATGTCATGCAAATAGTTCATGAAAACTTCATAAAAAACCTACAACTTGGAAAAAGACTTAGAGGAAAAATGGTTGAGCTTGTGAGAGAAAGTTCCCATAATCAAAACCCACACACCTTATTAACTTAATAGAGAGAATACCCAACTTGGAAGAGAAGAACCAAAACCTCAGCTTGTTCCTTCTTCTGGAGATCTTGAGCATTTGAGAGACTTGAGGACTTAGAAAGTAAGAGTGAGGAGGAAAATGAATGAGATTTGGCTTTAGGATTGATAAAAGGGCTCCCTTGAAGGTCAAAATGATGTGTATAGGCATAAGATGCTATGAAATAACCAAACTGCCCCTTTTTGAAAGCTGGTTGAACAAGACTACGAGACCCCATTTATGGGCCGTAGACCATTCTATGAGCCGTAGATATGGTTTTGGCTAATGGCTTTCTTCCCAAACTTCAAAGACCTTTTTTCTCTGGTCGTCTCTCTATGACATGATCTATGACACATAGATCATTTTACGAGTCGTCGATGGTGTTTCGTCTGATAGATTCTCAGAGACCCTCCTTTATGATTCTCATTTTACGATACAGTCTACGACTCGTAGGGAATTATACGGGTCATTTGATGAGTCATAAATTGAACTTCAGAGAGTTCCAAATTTCACAAAGTATGCCAGGTTTCCACAAACCCATTTTATAGGTCGCACCTCAACTTACGGTCCGTAAACCCCTTCATAAAATCTCACAGTTTCAATTTTACCAAGGCTTTCTTTCCTGACCTTTCATACTCCTTATAGGTGGGGTCTTACAATATCTCCCCCTTAAAAACATTCGTCCCCGAATGTGCTAAGGCAAGCTCTAAGGAATGGAGTTATGCACCACATGGCAATGCACCATATACAAAACGCCACACATGCAACGTTTAAATCTTGAAACAATGTTTCAAATAGTATTTATAATGAAAATCTCAAAACCGCATAAACATGCATAAATATCATGAAGATGGTATGCGAGGAAAAAGGGATCCCAAAATGGGAAGGTCATATTACCTCAACTTGATTGGAATGGAAATGATAAGGATATCGTTTCTTCATATTGGCTTCGGCTTCCCACGTGGCGATTTCTACATGTTGGTTCCTCCAAAAGACTTTGACAGAGGGTATCTCCTTGTTTCTCAACCACCTAATTTGCTTGTCCAATATTTCCATCAAGACCTCCTCATAAGCCAAGTTCTCTTCAACATTCACTGTTCCTATGGGCACAATGAAATTGGGGTCCCCAATACATTTTCTCAATAAGGAGATATGAAACACTAGGTGAACCGTAGTTAGTTCCATGGGCAACTTTAGTTCATATGCAACCATAGTAACAAGCCTCAAGATCCGATAAGGTCCTATATACCTAGGGCTTAACTTTCCCTTCTTGGAAAAATGAACCACACCCTTCATTGGCGAAACCCTCAAATACACCAATCATCAACGAAGTTAAGATCTCTCCTTCTAGTGTCAGCATAGGACTTTTGTCGACCTTTATCCACCTTCAATCTTTCTCGTATCATTCTCACCTTCTCCAAAAATTCCATTACTAGATACGTACCCAACAAAGCCATTTCTCTCACTTCAAACCAACAGACCGGGGATCTATAATGCCTCACATAAAGGGCTTCAAAAGAAGCCATTCCAATATTCGAGTGGTAGCTATTGTAATAAGAAAATACGATGAACAGAAGGTGCTTATACCAACTTCCCTTGAATTCAAAGACACAAGCCCTAAGCATGTCCTCAAGAGTTTGAATAGTTCTTTCAGCTTGACCATCCATTTATGGGTGAAAGGTCGTACTACGTTTTACTTAGTGCCAAGGCCCTTTTGGAAGGACCTCCAAAAATGCAATGTGAATTGAGCACCGCGATCTGAAGTAATGGCCAATGGAACCCCTTGCAATCTTACTAACTCATGAATATACAACTTGGTATCATTCTATGAAAAACCACCTACATGGAATCTAAATGCCTTTAGTTTTCGTCAATCCAATCACAAAGTCCATATTGATCTCTTTGCACTTCCAAGTAAGAATATCTATGTCTTGGGTCGAACCACCCAACCTTTGATTCTCGACCTTGACTTGTTGGCAATTATGGCAACCGACTACAAACTTTGCTATGTCTTTGTTCATGCCACTCCACCAATACATTTATCTCAAGTCTTTATACATTTTGGTGGAACGGGAATGAATTCATGGGCTTCTTTCAAAATTAACTCTTTCAAATTATCGACATTGGGTACACTAACCTACCTTGGTAACGAAGAAGGCCATCTCCTCCTTGGGAGAAAGCCTCCACTTTACCATCTCTTATCAACGACTTCAACTCCACCAATGTGGCGTCAAGATATCTTTAGGACATGACCTCTTCGACCAAAGAAGATTTGGAGACATCAACAACTACCACACCTCCATTTTCAACTTCATTCAATCTAACTCCTAGCCTAGCTAACCGATGGACCTCTTTTTCCATCTCTTTCTTGCTATCCTCAAGGTGGGTCACACTACCCATGGGCACTCAACTTAGGACGTCGGCCACCATATTAGCCTTGCCCGGATGGTAATGTACACTCATGTCATAGCTTTTAAGGAACTCTAGACACCTCCTTTGCCTCAAATTTAAGTCTCTTGGGGTGAACACATATTGGAGATTTTATGGTAAGTGAACACATCTACATTAACCCCATACAAATAGAAACACCATATCTTCAAGGCAAATACCACGACCGTTAGTTCAAGATCGTGGGTGGGATAATTACGCTCGTGGACCTTAAGTTTCATGGAAGCATAGGCAATGACTTTGCTATTTTACATTAGCATACACCCCAATCCGATTCTTGAAGCATCACAATACACCACGAATCCCTTTAACCCATTTGGTAGAGCCAAAATAGGAGTGGACATCAGCTTATCCTTCAAGGTCTGGAAACTTCTTTCACACTTATCAGTCCATATACATTTTACCTTCGTTTGGGTCAATTTAGTTAAAGGGGAAGCTATGGAAGAGAGCCCATTCACAAATCTCCGATAGTACTCGGCCAAACCCAAGAAACTCCTAATATCCATCGGAGTCAAGGGTTTGGGTCAATTCCTTATTGCGTTTGTCTTGTTTAGATCCACCTCAATCCCACCACTTGACACCACGTAACGCGAGAATGCAACTTCCTTCAATCAAAAATCACATTTATCAAATATAGAAAAGAGCCTTTCCTCCCTCAATTTTTGTAACACCACTCTCAAATGTTTCGCTTGATCCTCCTTTGTCTAAGAATAAATCAAGATGTCATTAAATAAATACCACAACAAATATATCAAGGTAGGGTTTAAAGACCCCATTCATGAGATCCATAAATATTGCTGACACATCAGTTAGGCCAAAGGACATCACTATGAACCCAACATGCCCATACCTTGTCTGGAAAGCCTTGTAGGGAGTATCGTACTCCCTTACCCTCAATCGGTGATACCCGGACCGAAGGTCAATTTTTGAGAATTGAGTAGCCCCTTGCAATTGATCAAATTGGTCATGGATCCTTGGTAATGGGTACTTGTTCTTCACGGTGACCTTGTTGAGTTGCCCATAGTCAATGCACCTTCTAAGAGAACCATCTTTCTTCCTTACAAGTAACGCCGGTGCATCCCAAGGTGACTTGCTTGGCCTCATGAATTCCTTTTTAACAAATCCTTTAGTTGCTCCTTTAACTCCTTTAGCTCCGCAGGGGCTATTCGATAGGGAGGGATGAAAATGGCTTAAGTATCAGGGAGGAGATCTGTGCCGAAGTCTATTTACTTTTCAAGAGGGACACCGGGTAGTTCGTGTGGAAAAACATCAAGAAACTCATTGTCAACCAGGACTGACTCAATAGGAGGAACCTTAGACCTAACATCTCTTACCCATACAAGATGATAAATATAACAGTTGGAAATAAATTTTGCATGCCTTAAAATAAGAGATGAACCTACTCTTGACCACCGAGTCATGACCCTCCCATTCTATGACAGGTTTACTAGGGATTTGGAATTTAACCTTACGTGTCCTACAATCAATAGTAGCGTGATATGTATGTAACTAATCCATCCCCAGAATGATGTCAAAATCTACCATATCGAGTTCAACAAGGTCACAAGGAAAAACTTTACGAAATAAAGACACGGGACAACCCTTATATACTCTTTACGTAAGAATAGACTCACCAATGGGAGTAGACACCTGAAAAGGTTCACATAAAAATTTGGGACACATATGGAGTCAATCAGAAATGAATGGAGTTATGAAAAAAAGAGTGTCCCCAGGGTCCAATAAAGTATAAACATCAAGATTGCAAAATTTTAACATACTGATGACAATATCAGGTGCCTCATCCATCCCTTGTCTCCTTTGAAGAGCATCAGACCAGTTGTGTCAGGGAGCATCTCCTTGTGGACCATATTGTGCTCCTTGATCACCATGAGTACGTTATCCTTGAGGACAACTATCCCTGCCCTTGTTTGGACAATCCGTAACCTTGTAGCCCATTTGGCCACACCCAAATCAAGCACCAATTTCCCTACAACATCTACTTCTATGGTTCCTGCCAGACATTCCACATCTAGGAGGAATTAGACCACCATTACCACCCTGATCCCTTGGGTTGGAAATCCTATCATTTGCAAACCTTTGTCCTTAGGCATTGGAGGACCCTTGGCCTTGAAATTTTCAGCCTTATTGGAAATGACCACCTTTAGCACATTGGAATCTACTATCAAGTCGTGCCCTCTTGGACTCTCCCATTCTTCTCTTTCTAATTTTCATTCCCTCAAGTTGTTCGGTGTAGGTCATGAGTCATAATATATCTATATCCCCAATGAGCATGGTGGCATGGCACTCTTTATTAATTAAGTCGGATACACCTGACACAAACTTGAGCATCCTTGCTTAGAGGCCGGCAACCAAGTGAGGAGCAAACTTGGAAAGGTTATTGAACTTAAGGGAATACTCCCTCACACTCATAGATCCTTGCCTAAGATTCATGAACTCTGTCAACTTTGCTTCTCTTAGTTTAATTGGGAAGAAGCGATCAAGAAAGGCAACTTTGAATTCCTTCCATGGAATGGGATCATCATCTACCCCTTTTGTCTTCCATTGATTATACCATATTTGTGCAAGGACCTTTAGTTGGTGGGCCGCTAGCTCTGCTTTCTCTTTCGAACTTACCCATATGATAACCAAGACCTTATACACTTCATCAATAAATTCTTAGGGGTCTTGTTCTACCTTTGAGCCATGGAATTCCAGAGGATTCATCCTTGTGAAATCCCTTACCCTTGAGGCCGGTGTAGGAGCATAACAAGCTTGAGTCCCTTTATTGGACACAACCCCTGCCAAAACTGTGATCACATTCCGGTACTCGGCATGATTACCCCTTCTCATTCTTCTTGAGGAATTTGTGGGGGCGGTTAATCCTTGGGAGTAGGAGTTCTTTGTGCCATTCATCTCGGCGGTATGATCTAAAATAGCAAAAAGGCCACTCGTTAGAGGTAGGAAACTATGTTAAATCTAAAGCATAAAGTAGAGTATGAAAAAGTGAACCATTTCCTAAAAACCCCTACAGCTTCTCACTTATAGTTATGGCATACTTTACAACTATGAACAAGACTCTACTTGATGCGGTGAGTTTAATTTCCAAGGACCATTTACACACCTAGTACTCTGATACCAAGCTTGGCATGACCCAAGCCTAGGACCTAGATGCGACACGGCAAATGGGAACCCGAGTGGGACCCAAACAAGCCTCATAAGCATATAAGAATATCCTCACGGGGTGGTCTACCTTGACGGGGCAAACCAAACACTTGCCTTACGGGAACATCACCCTTTTCGAAAAGTTCCTCATAGCTACCTTAATAGAACATCACCCTTTTTGGAACCCATGTTTTATCAACATTATGTGAACATCACCTTTTTTGGTATACATATTTTATTAGCCTTACGGGAACATCACCCTTTTCGATCTATGGTTCACATGTGCCATATGGAAAGATCACCCTTTTTAGCCAATTGCAACTTAGGTAATATGGATCCATTAGCTAGTTCATAATCATATGGTGGCAACATAGTTATGGAACAATTATTATTTACCAAGGTCGCTCAGTGTTAGGTCACAATCCCTAGGAATACTCAAATTATTCTTATTATCATAACGTGCAAGACATTTTAGTATCCCCATAGTTCATAGAGTAGCTCATAAATACCAACGTTTCATCATATCAAAGATAGGCCATCATTGTTTTTCATAGCTTCCACGACATTCTCATAATTCATAGCATACATAATATCCCTTCACAATTTATATCCGTCGTAAATCACATATCTTGTCATAAAGTCTTTGTCACATAAGAAGATTGGTTCACAATTTAGTAAAACATGATAGGTATGCATTAGTGCTCAAAAATCTATGCAAGAATGATATCTTTAGACATGAGGAGAGTAGCAAAACCCCCTTTTTCAACTCATGCAAGATAACCCACCTTATCATAATAAAACATAGTTAGGGCATCATAAAACGCTCATATTAGATCATATTTTCACATGACTTGTCATTTCATAATATTATACAAAGATAACATAATATAATACTCATCGCAACATCATCATAGTTTTCTTCATAATCATATCATGCAAATAGTTGTTGAAAACTTCATAAAAAACCTACAACTTGGAAAAAGACTTAGAGAGAAAATGGTTGAGCTTGTGAGAGAAAGGTTCCCACAATCAAAACCTACTTACCTTATTAACTTAATGGAGATAATACCCAACTTGGAGGAGAAGAACCAAAACCTTAGCTGGTTCCTTCTTCTTGAGAGCTCGAGCACTTCAGAGACTTGAGGACTTAGAAAGTAAGAGTGAGGAGGAAAATGAATGCGATTAGGGCCTTAGAACTGATAAAAAGGATCACTTAAAGGTCAAAATGATGTAGTATGGGCATAAGATGATAAGAAATGACTAAACTGCCCCTTTTAAAAGCTGGCCTAACAAGTCTACGAGAACCAGTTTACGGGTTGTAGATAGAGCTTTGTCTGATGGCCTTAATTCCAAATTTCAAAGACCCTTTTTCTCTGGCCCTCCCTCTACGACATGATCTATGACTCGTAGATTATTTTTTATGAGTCATAGATGGTGTTTCGTTCAATAGATTCTCAGAGACCCTCCTCTCTGATTCTCATTTTACGGTACAGTCTATGATTCATAGAAGACTTTACGGGTCATTTGATGAGTTGTGGATTGAACTTCAATGGGTTCCAAATTTCACCAAGTCTGCTAGGTTTCCATGAACCCATTTTGTAGGCCACACCTCAACTTACGGGCTGTAAACCCCTTTATAAAATCTCACAGTTTCAAATTTTCCAAGGCTTTCTTTCTTGACCTTTCATACTCCTCATAAGTGGGGTCTTGCAATATCTCTTCCATGAGAATATTCGTCCCCAAATGTGCTAAGGAAAGCTCTAAGGAATGGAGTTATGCACCACATGCCAATGCACCATATATAAAACACCCGACATGTAACGTTTAAATCTTAAACTTTTATCATATGCTGGAAGAGCTCAATTCATCAAGAGTATTCTGTAGGCAATTCAACTATTCTAGTCTCAAATATTCATTCTGCCTAAGAAGATCATACAAACAGTGGAGGATTATGCAGGAGATTCTTATGAACTGGCAACATTAAGACATCAAGAAGACATTGATTGAATGGGACAAGATATGTTTTCCCAAAGCAAATGAAGGACTACATTATTCTCATGTGTATACATGGAATAAGGCTGTTGTAGAAAACTTACTATGGAACTTGTGCTAGAAAAAAAAGAAGACAAGTTATAGGTGGCTTGGGTGCATAATTATTATGGACAAATTGGTCTATGGAATATATAGGCTAAACAAGTCTATTGGGTAGTTCAAATGATCCTAAAAACTACTAATTTTCTACAAGAGCTTGGCTACAATTAAACAAATTTAAGAGAACTGGATAGATACTCTATTGGTAGAGTATATCTACAGGTGAAGGGTACAATGGAGATGGTAGGATGGAGATCAATAGTGTGGGAAAATCATGGTGCACCTAAATGGTTGTTCATTATGTACCTGGCAATAAACAGATAATTGGCTACCAAAGATAGACTGATTAAATGAGAAGTGATACAATCACTTACATGCCCTTTATACCAACAAGAAGATGAGGCTTTAGTTTACATTTTCTTCCAATGTTCATATGTCACAAAGATTGTTTAATATAACTTTATTTGAATTGGGCAAGAAATTCTATATTTAGTTTCACACCCAGGGGAATACTTGAATTAAGTCAAATTGCTTCTTTCCTTCCCCCTAGTTGAATTCTTAACTGGAGCACTATACTTACATGACAAGGGATCAGTAAAAGCTCTATGAATTGAATAGAGGAGATACAATGGGCAACCAGGTATATGAAGGAAAAGAGTAGAATTGCACTTGTGTACAAAATGCTTCTCTGGCATGCATAGTTTGCAATCTTTTATTGGAGTGTAACAAAAGGATTTTTTAGCAGAAACAACAACCAACCAGTATACTTATTAGGCTTATTATACAAGAGACTTATAATAAAGGTAGTAGTCATAGTTGATCGCTACCAGATTAAATTCTTTGAATGTATATCCATAGTTGGTAGCGTACTTAGTACCGATATTTGAATAAAGAAAGGGTGAAAGTTATGTCCATGCCTGCTATTTAATTCCTGAGTTGTAAGACACTGGTAAATACAATATTTACTAAAGAAAATAAATCAATTACAATTTGACAAAAGAAAAATATCTATAGATAGACACACACACACACACACACACACAACACACACACACACACACACACACACACTCACTACTATATAGAAAAAGGAATAATGGGAAGGGTAAAAGAGTCATTTTACTCAATAAAAAATCTTTTTTGTTACACAACAAAAAAATCTTTCCATCTCTCTTGTTACTCATTAGTGAAATCTTTGTCTCACGCTATTTGCAACACTTTTCCCTAGTATTCTAGAAGAACCTAATCTTTTATCACCGACTTAAACAAATGAGTCTGAAACTATCTGTTCAGATCTATAAATAAGACCCCATTTTGTCATGGCAACTCTTCAAAGCCTTTTGGACAGTTTTCAATGACACTTTTCCTGCCAAGCTTATTCCTTAATATCCTAGTTGTTTTCGACACACAGGATCTCCAATTACTCTCATTTGACTCCAATCTAAACTTATGGCACTTAAGTATTACATCTGTGTTTTTTTACATTTGTTGGTATCGTCAATAAGGTTGAAAAGATTTCCAATTTCATTAGCATCCATGTTAAATAACAACGAAATAAAGTTCTTTTGCACGTAGAATCTTATTTCCTCCAAGCTAAGACGATTGAAAAAGCTACAATCTGTGACAACTATGACACCAAAGGTAACTGAGCATATAACCCTGTCAAAAATCTCATGGCTCTAATTATCTACATATTTTTCTCTGACAATAATAAATAAGCAATACCCTAAAGCTCAAGTTTTGATTTAAGCCACTTGTAAAACCGCACAAAATTCGGATTCTGACTATGGAATCCTATATACACATCTTAAACGACCCTAAAAAGTGTCCGAAAATGTGCCTTATAATGCCCAAAATTTTAAATTTCATATATGTCAAAATCTATTTGTAATTTCGAAAATATGACTTCATATTATTGTTCAGGGGATCAAAATTAGCTGAAAAAGGTTCTAACACCGATTTAAGAGCAAAAGATTAGCAATTATGAAATTCCAACAATGTAATTTCCAGTAGCAAATCTGTGTTGCGGCATACAAAAGTGGACTGCTTTTTTTTTTACGCGGTCCAAGACTTCTAAGTCTTGGGGATAAGTGTTCCCAAACATGTTTTTACCTATACTTAGCCAAATTTCACCCTCATATTACCCAAAACATTTTCCAATACTCACTCAAACACTTAGTAACATATTCACTCCCTAATTCAAGTCCCAAACCCTCATCCCAAGCTAAGATTCTCCTTCAAGGTTCTTCTTCAAGCTTCAAGTCTCCATATCCAATCTTCACCAAGTTCATCTCTAAGCTAAGGTATGTGGGTTTCTTTCATGGGTTCCTTTTACCCATGATACCCAAGCATCCTTTTACTCAAGTTGCATGATTTAAAGTTGATTTACAAATGGGTCTTGATTATTATGAAATTTATTGCACATTATGTTAAAGCTATGTAAAGTTGTGACTGTTTTACCATATTTTGAGCTATAAATCATTGATCTATTGTAAGATTTGAGAAGGGGTCTTGATGTATATTGCTTGAGGGTGTTACATGGTGTTGATTGATAGTTAAATATGGATTTTCGTTTATGATTTCATCTCTATATTTCATGGTTTTATATTTCCATTACACACCCTCTAAGTGTTTGATAAAATATCCGGATGTGGTTTCTTGAGGAGTTGAAGGTCCAAAGCATGAGATATGATATGGTCGATCATATGATGATGAAATGAGCTTATGAATATGATAGATTATATATAATGTGTTGCACTAGATGATGCCCAATCAGAGGGGATTAAGAACTCGAATAACCTAGATGGTTGTTTGTACTCATCAACCTAGGGAAGGGTTTGTACTTCTCCACCTTGGTGATGAGGTGACATTACCAACTTGGGGAAGGGTTTGTAATTCTCCACCTAGTGATGGGGCGGCATCTTCACTAACCTAGATGGTGATTTGTACTCATTAACCTAGGGAAGGATTCGTACTTCTGCACCTTGGTGATGGGGCGACATTATCACCAACCTAGTGAGGGGTTAGTACTTCACCACCTAAGTGATGGGGCGACATCATCACTAACCTACCAAAGGTTTGTACTTTAGAAATCTAGCTTGTTCTCTTCTACACATATGATATCCCAAATGAATATCAGTTACTTAAGCATGTTTTACTTATGCATTGATCATACATGCCATATTGCTATATTATGCTTGTTGCCTATTGTTATGAATTTTGATTATGGTGCCTAATTCTTGTTGCATTGTATCCTACATACTCAGTACATTCAAACATACTAACACATACTCTATGCCTATGTAACACCCTACATCTTACAATACTAGTATAATGCAAATGAAACATGATATGATTTGGTCAAATTAGCGCTCATTTATAAAAGTGCTCAAATTTCATGTTATAGGGGGATATGTGCGTCTAACGCTTAAGAGGGTCGAGTGTATACATGTTTTGTGTCAAATTGAGGAGATTACAACCTTAAATGAAGTAAGAGAATTGAGGTGCTTATAAGACTTAAGAAGCTACCAGGTGAGTCACCTACTTGCTTAGCTTAATTTTGCTAACTAAATGGAGACGAGGCCCGACGTCAAATTTGTTCAAGTTCAATTATGAATAAAGTCCGTGTTAAGGGTGTAACTTTAGCCCATGTTTTAGCATCACACATGGACTATATTTTCATCCTAAGAATAATATAAAAAGGGCCTAGTACACCACAACCCACTTGACTAATTGGGCCCAAACTAAATGAAGAGAGTTGGAAAATGGTCAGCCCAAGCCCATCAACTTTGAGACCCAATTGGGCCTAAGTATAAGGGCCAAGCTACTGTATAACAAGCTTATTAGTATGTGGTAAGATGTGGTCAAAAGTCCAAGAGTAAGTTGGCCAAGAGACCCTTTATAAAGGGCTCAAAACAACCCCTTAAGTCATTTTCACTTTGGAGAAAATTTTCAGCTTCCTAAAGACTTTTCTTTCTCTCCTTACTTCATTTTACAAAGCAGCTAACACAACCCTCTAGGGTTCTTGAAGGGAACCTGAATCTTGAAAGCAAAGGTAAGTAATCATAGTTTTGTATTTAGTATGGTTTCTTCATGAAAAACAAGAAGTATATGCTAGTAGGTTGTGTTGGAAATTCTGGACAACTTGTATTCTAAGGATTGTTGTACACCTTTCTTGTTAATTAAGAGGCTTTTCTCTTCTTGGTGACTGTATTATGAAGTAATACTTATGTATTTAACAAAGGTTGATTTTATAGTAATGTAACCAGACTGCTTCACCACTTTTACAGTCCTCAAAAGTGAGTTCTTATGGGATATCGCAATTGTGTTCTTATTACGAACTTGTAGGTTGTTGGATGGAAGGATATTGCCTCACATCCTTAATGACTGATTTGTTACTGTTGTAAGACTGGTTCAAGGCTATTTTTATGTATAGATGTGTTGAGAACAGTTTGGTTAAAGTTGGAACGAGTTTGGAATTGTCGACGTCAAAATGGGGCAAAGGGGCGTAACGTTATGCTGTCCATTTGTAAGTTGTCTAGAATTGTTATGTGTTATGCTTTGTGGGCTGTTGTAAGACTGTTATGGGACTAAATAAGCTACACATGATGTGTATATGATAATGTGTGTTAGAAAATACGATTAAGGGCGGAAAGGTTGAAAGAATATGATCAGGTTCATAATTATCCGCTTGTTGCCCGTGTGTGTTTTCTTTATGATATTGGACTGCCAAGGTGTATCTATTGGCTATTAATACTAGTTTTATCATCTTCTATGTTGTTTATAAATATTTGGAGAAAGGGAAGGTTATCTTGAGGTAATATCAAGGTCATACAACAAGGTATATAAGACTACTTGATTTCGTATTACTTGGCATGAAACATAGATCCCTCCTTGGTACATAAAGGCACTTACCAACTCTGACACAACTATTAACCATGTCTTCACTCTTTCACATGTTCATATGCTTCCATACATAGTTACCTTCAAATCTTCATACATGCTTGTATACCAAGTTACATGGATTCTTGTTGCTAAATAAAGTTCACGAGTTATTTCATCTCATACGCATTTCATTATTTATGTAACGTACTCTTTTCATTGTCATATTGCCTTGTATGATTATCTACATGTCACATGTTACATCCACAATCCTACAGCTCCAATATTGTGACCACAAAAGGAATCACCTCAAAGGTAATTGAAGGATAAAGTATATTGTTTATTGATGGGTGGTAGCCCGAGGGATGGAAGAATCACCTAGCCAGGGATGATCCTATCATGGGTGGTAACCCGAGGGGTTAAGGAAGAACCTAGTCAGGGACGATCCCGATACAGTTTTACCACTTATCAGTTGGTCATTTGTATTACATGTTGTGTACAAATTATACAGTAAAGGTAAAGTAATATAAAGAACACAAAGTATATGATCCCACAGTATAACTAAAGGTGGTCTCTTATCCTACACCAAAGCATAGTTTCATTTGAGTTATTACTTCATATACAATATTTTCTGCCTTACATATTCAGTAGATTATCTCGTACTGACGTCCCTTACGGAGGACCTGCATTTCATGTTGTAGGTACAAGTGCTAGTAGATCTCCCCAATAGGAGTACAGGACATCCAGCTGTTGTTACCAAGCTCCAGGTTGCTTCGGAGCTTTGTGTCTAGAGCTTGTATTTTTGTATTGTACAGTTAGTCGAGGCGGGGCCTGTCCCGACGCTTATCATATACTTTTCTTTACCTAGAGGCTTTGTAGACTATGTAAATTAAAGTGTGGGTATATCTCGTACCTTAGACACCGTGGCCCCAACGGCTAGCCATACGCATTTCCTTTTGTCTTGTTATTACTGTTTACTTTCTTAAAGCCATGTTAAATGTAGAAATCCTTTATAACATATATAGAGTGCGCATAGATAAAGGTTGGTTCTCCCGGGCCTTATTGGCAATGGGTGTCAGTCCGCCCTAACGGGGTTTTGGGCGTGACAGAAGTGGTATCAGAGAAGGTCATCCTAGGGAGTCTACAAAGTCGTGTCTATAGTCTTGTTTATCGATGTGTTATGCACCACATTTATAAGTAGGATGCTACATGGCATTTAGGAGTGGTTGCTTTCTTTTCGTTATTTAGATCATGTCATAGAGCTAAGTGTAATACGTGCATTATGTCTAACTCCTAAATTTTTTTGTACAGTAAGTATGCCAGAAACTAGGCAAAACAAAAGTAAAGGGAAGGGAGTAGAAGTGGTTGTTGGTATACCCAGTCAAGTGAGACAACGAAATAAGGTTCAAGAGGAGTCTCTGTCACAGACATCTCCAACTTCTCCAGCTTCCGATGAACCCAGAAGTAGTGAAATTCCCCAGAACCACCTATTGATGCTACCATGCAGGACTTGAGAAATGTAGTCCAACTATTGACCTGTATAGTTGTTGGCCAAGGTCAAAGACCGGAAGGTCCGGTTATAGGTGCAGGTGGTGCGAATAGGGCAGTTGGCACAAGGATACGTGATTTCCCTAATTTGGACCCTCCATCCTTCACTAGGTCAGATCCTAATGAAGATCCCCAAGACTTTATTGATCAGATTTTGCACACTTTAGATGTTATGCATGTAAGTGGTACAGAAGTTGTCGAGTTAGCGACATATAAGTTGAAGAGTATAGCTATATTGTGGGATGAAGCTTGGAAGCAATCTAAGGGTATAGATGCACCTCCAACTACCTGGGAGGAGTTCAAAGAGGCATTTCTTGAC
>JAOTQR010140661.1:0-20637 GCA_025774065.1 Solanum ossicruentum | reverse complement strand
ATTGCTATTTTTATAAATATTTTATTTGAAAATTATAGTTTAATTTAAAAAAATTATAGAAATAATATTTTTAAAAGAAGTGGGTTGACCTGACAAGGTCTGTAGTCCATGTATTAACGAATTGATTCATCAAATTTATTTTTTTAAAGAATATTTATGGTTTTACTAAGGGTATTGTTGACACATAATTTTTATGCTCCACAATATAAATTAATTATTGAGTTTTTAATTTTGATAATTTGAAATAATTAGCTTTCAAAAATATATAAAAGATGAATTCTCAAATAAATTTCATTTTTATTTTAAGAGATATAATTTTGTAATTAATTTAATTATTTCAGGTTGATACTATTAAAAGCTCTTCAATTAATTTGTATTAATTCGTCGTATAGTCAAATTAGTCAATCGAATTCAATTTAATTACATTTAATTGGTCAAGATTGCAATCAATAATTGAATTGCATTTAATTGGTCATGATTACAATCGAACTGATCAATTTTTAAATCAATTTTTTCTACCCATTTGATCCATTTACAGACCAAATGGTCGGCCCAATTTTAACCCAAAATCAATAAAACCCAACCCAAATACCCTTATTACGGCCCAATCCCTTCATTTTCAGCACATTTACAACATATTATCACGTATATACATACACGAATGCCTTTTTCTCCTCTTCTTTCAATTCCTTTTTACGCGTCCCATTCACCCCATTTTCTTCTTCTTCTTCATCGAATAAACCCAGAAACGTCAAACCCAAACGATCCCAACATTCATCTATAACAACAAGATTCTCAACCAACATACTCCGTACTTACGTGTACCCTCCCCCGTATGATTTCGTTTGAGGAGTCGTCCAGATGGTCTTACCTCGAGCCGTCGATCTATGTTCATCCCAAATAAACGGCTCAAGCTCCAAACCCGTTGAAATTGGTTGAGGAATTGTCAAATTCGTTGGCATATCCCTTATCCATGGAATTCAAAGTCGAATTTCAATCCCTCAAAGTCCCATTTTGCCCTAATTCCCATCCGTTTTCCCTCCCATTTTGCCCTAATTTTGGAGCTATATAAACCCCCTTTCTCCTCCATTGAAGGACAACCGTTCTATACCTTGAATACATTGAAATTCCTACTCTTAAAGTAAGCAAAATTTTCAGAAAAGCTCGGCCAGGAACTTCTAGTTTTGAAGTCGGAACTCTCAAAAATAAAGTTCCATTTTGGTGTTGAAGTCGTGCTCAAGCTCGTCGTCTCTAGCTTCGCTGCCCAGTAAAAAGTAATATCTTGGTCTCTCATGTTCTTCATGTTTATATGTTGTATGCTTGGTGTGTTTCCTCTGAGGATTTTGGCCTAATTTGTGTTATTTCTGGACTGTTAGCTATGTGTTTAAAGCATTTCTCTTTACTCTCATTATCCAATAAACTTCATGTTCAAGATTCGATTTTTAGCTTACTGTTAGAATTGGGTATTTGTTCTTCTTTCAGTGTCCTTTTAGTCTCGTATGCAACAATCTGAGTTATGTTGAGTTCTTGGCTTGTAACTAGCTGTGTACTCTCTGAGTCTTTTATATTTCTCTGTTTGTATCCAGTTATTGCCTTGGTTTGCTGGTCGTGACCTTGTTCTGCTCTTCTTTTAGCTTCATTTTCTCCCAACGAATATTGTATTAATCCCAATATCAAGTATAGTTGCTGGCTGTCTCTTTACTGACCGTAAATGGTCTCTACATGGTGTCTTCAGTCGACTTTAATAGCCTAAATAGTTTACTAGAGTCATGGGTGAATGCATTGGTTATTTTGTCTCGTTTGATTTCTCTTATGTTTGTGTTTCAGCTTCTAGTCAACTCCCGATTTGAGTCTATCAAAGTTTCATGTTTAGTGTTCTCTCTAGCACTACTTTTTCTGGATAGCTGCTACATTGATATTAAATATTGATATTAGTCGAATGTGGCTGAGTGAAGCCTGTACCTTTTTGCTTGTTCTAGGAATTCTTAATTGGGATTAGGTTACTTACGAGGGATATTTCTATTGTTTTAATTCAAAATTCGATAGTTTCTTTGAACCTTTAGTTATTCATGCATGCATCCTTCAAAATATTTTCTCTCAACATATTTGCTCCAATTCCTATCCCTTGTGTTGTTAACTATACATATCCCTTCAGTGGTGGTGTCTAGCTTTTTTGTTAGAAATAGTAGTGTTCTTTGAGATTTTAACTTGAAAGGAAAAGGTAGTCATCATTGTGGCTCTGTTGTTGTTTTGGTCACCATTCATTAACAAAGTGGTCTTCTGTTCTTTTTTTTTAGTCATTTAATGATCATTTTGTTGCTCTTTGATGAATGATATGGTATAGATACTAATTTTACTTTCTTAGTCATTTAATGATCATTTTTTAGTCATTTACTAATTTTTCAAAAATTCTAATTTATTTCAAGACAGTCCAAGTTATTGATCTCCTTTCAAAAGAAATGAATTGTTTTAGTTTCTTCATAAATTATCTAATTTATTTAAATAAGTTTTAACGCGAATTACTTTATATTTTAGTTCTAAACCAGTTTTTGAATAGTTAGTAAAAAATGTCTTAATCGTTGGTCAGCCGCAAGTTAATGACTATTTTTGAGTGATTAATTTCTTCTCAAAAATGAAAATTGAACCCTTACTCGTCTTTTGTAAAAATTTATGACTTTTCTGTTGTGTTTTAAAATTTAAATTAGTTTTCTCAATTTTTCTTAAAAATTAAAAGGCGATTCTGAGCCCCTTTGAATTAGCTAAAAATATTTTTAAAAAATTCTTCAAAAGCGTTTTTTAAAATGCTGAAACTTGTTTTAAAAATAAGAAGTTACGTGTTTGGATAAAAGTGCTTAATTTAAAAAGAAGTTGTTAATGTGTTTGGTACCAAAGTGTTGTTAAGTATTTTTTTGATCAAAATGTCTAAAATACCTTTAAAATGTTACACATTATAAAATGTTAATTATTACTCTAAATTTTTGTTTTTAAATTAGCTTAAATTAGAATAAGATTATTTTAATTCATCTTCAATATAAATTGATTATGTAAGTTAATTTTCATGTCTAAGTTATTTTTAAAATATATAATTTTAATAAAACTGTATGAAATTGAGCGTCTTTTTAATTATATTTTTAGTAAGTAATGGTTATATTTCTTCTTTACCATAAATAATTTATAAAAAGAATAAAATAAGGAGAAAATAATTTAGAAGAGAAAAAAAAAGAAAGAGCAAGAAAAATAAGAAAAAACAGAAGAAAAGAAAAAATAGGAAGAAGGAAAAAATGGAAGAAAGAGAGAGCAAGGAAAAAAATAAAGAGCAAAATTTTAAAAAAAATTGAAAAAAGTAGGAGCAAAATAATATAGAAATTATAAATAAAAATTAGGCCTAAAAAAGTAAAATTTGCTGGTCAAATATAAATGACTTTTAAGCTAAAAAGGAAAAAGGAGCGGAGATCAACTTTTAACTTATTTTAAGTTATTTTAAACTTATTTTAAGTCATTTTAGAATTTGCCAAAGATTTCTAAAAGTAAAAAAAGTTTAAAAGTAGGTTTGACTAACTTATAAACCCATCCAAATACCCTCTCTAGCTAAATTTTGAAAAATTGATTTTTACTTGAATTAATAAAGTATTTAATTAATTTTTTGAAACCCAAGTCATTTTCTTTTCAATTAACAGGTATATCAAGTTTTTGCCAATAAATCAAACATACATTATTTAAATATAAAAAATATGTATCCACTATTTTTCATGTGCATATTTTTTAAGAACATCGATGGTTATATTAAGGGTATGTCAAGTTCTTATCAATAGATCAAATATATATCATTTAAATACCAAAAATATGTATCCACTATTTTTCACTTGTCTTGTTTTTTTTTTTTTTTTTTTAATTAAGTATATGTCAAGTTCTTACCAATAAACCAAATATATATCATTTAAATATCAAAAATATATATCCACTATTTTTTTCACGTGTTCTGTATTTTTAAGAATATTATTGATTTTATTAAGGGTATGTCAAGTTTTTACCAATAAATCAAATATATATTATTTAACTATTAAAAATATATATTAACAATTTTTTTTCCGCGTGTGCTGTATGTTTTAAGAATATTATTGATTTTATTAAGGATATGTTAAATTGTTATCAATAAACCAAATATATATCACTCAAATATGTAAAATATATTTATACTTTGATAGATTAATTGAAGTTCTTTATTATGTCAATATATATTTAAAAAATAAAAATTCAATGAAATTTTTGAAAATAGAAAAAAGTTGATTTATGTGAATTAAATTGGTATATATTTGCATTTCATTAAAATATACTTGGTACAAATTACAGGTAAATATTAAATTAATACCAATTAGATTTCATTAAGATAATTTAAATACTAACTTTTATGTTTAGTTTATGTGCTCTAAATAAATATAAATGTGAATTTCATTAAAATTATGAAGAACTAATTTTATGTTTGAAGGTGGTATAATAATTGATATTTGAAAATGATTTTATGTGTATATTAAATCGATATTTCATAAAAATGGCATTAAATAGATGTATGCAAATCTATTCTATAAAAAATGATAAAAAATATTTTTTAAAAAAAAAAGAGAAGAGAAAAAGTCCTAGTAGGACTAGCAGGTAATAAAAAGGGGGAAAAAAACTTTAGTAGTAATAGCGCATTTAACAAGTTAGACACGTAAAGTACCTAAAAAAGAGATGAACATTATTATTTTCTTTTCAAGGAAAAATGTGGAACCTAATCAAAATAATGAGACCTCATTCTTTGTTATTAGTTAGGAAGCCACTAGCATTTAATAAGAAAAGTGTGCATTTAATAAGAAAGTAATGATTCTCATAATTTCTATAGCTATCATTATGGGATAGATATTAAATTTGCATCTTTTTTTATTTTTTTCTATACCAAGTAACTTTTTTACTGCTATCCATTAAAATCTAGATAATCTTGTCATTATTACTAATAAATAATCTATATTTTGTCATTTATGAAAATTTTTCTAATTTAAAATGACTTAAAAAAGTTAAAAGTTTTTTTTTTTTGGTTTAAAAGTCATTTATGTTTGACCAATAATTTTACTTTTCTATCCCTAAAGTATTCCTATGTTTTCTTCCATTTTTTTCTCGATTATGCTTTTTCTTTATTTTTCTTCTTGCTCTTTTTTCTTCCATTTTTTCCTTCTTTCTTTTTTTTCTTCTTCCATTTTTCCTTCTTTTTTCTTTCTTATTTTTTCTTCTAAATTAATTTTTCCATATAAATTATTTATTATAAAGAAGAAGTATAGTCATTACTTATTACAAGTTTAATTTAAAAAAAAATCTCAAATACTTTATTTCTTTTATTAAAATTATGTATTTTAAAAATTAAAAATAATTTAGATATATAAATTAAACTTATATAATCAATTTATATTGAAGTTGAATTAAAATAAATTAATTTTAAATTTAATTTAATTTAGAAATAAAAACATAGAATAATAATTAGCATTTTACGATATTTAACAACTAAAGGGTATTTCAAATATTCTGATCAAAAAAGTGTTTAACAACACTTATGTACTAAATTCATTAACAATTTTTTTAAGTTTAAGCACTTTTATCCAAATACGTAATTATTTATTTTTTAAAATAATTTCAACATTTTAAAAAGCGTTTTTGAAGTACCTTTTAAAAGCTATTTTTTCCCGTCAATTCAAACGGGCTATTAGTTTGCCCTTAAATGTATTTTTACTTTTTTAAGATCAAAAAGTTCATAGTGTCAGATTTCATCTACAATAATACAAAAATCTTTTTCTTGCAACGTAATTTATTTCATCTGAAAATTAAAGGTAGATTTTTTTATTTTATTAGCTGCAATGATGCTTGGACTAAAAAAAGATTTCACAACAAATAAATTTTATAGTTAAATTGCAAAATTCATAGCTATTCTATTCAACGATTGATATCTATTAGCGACAACCAAATTAGCGATGGAGTTTGCTGTAAAATTCAATTTTCTTAACAGAACACTTTTCTTTTCATCTTTCTCTCATGGAGTTCTTATTTCTACTAAATATAATATAGGAAGAAGACTGACATTCCATACACCAAATTATGGATAAAATAAACATAAAAAATCGATAAAAATTTGGTAGAGAATCAAAAGTGCGCTATATTACAAATAAGAGGAACTATTACTACTTCTTGAAAAAAAAGTTAGAATGATTTTGAGTTTTAGTCCAAAAACAAGAATTTATTTTGGGACTTTTCTCAAAATATTTTTCTAATATTAGACACGAAATGAAGAAAACCCCCCAAAGTTTATAATAAAATTCATGTAAATTAAGTTAAATTAAAAACTAACAAAAACACAAATAAAAGATAAATTCAGATTGAAAAACAAATAAATACTATATTAAGTTAAAAAATTTACATGGATAAGTTGAAAATTAAACAAAATCAATAAAAATATTCGAACAATTTTATAGAAATGAAGGAAAAACTGAAAAGAAAAAAGAGTTAAAGAGTGTTTAGATGAATAATGAGAGAATTAGAAGGTGAAAAAGTGTGATTCTTTTAAAACTACATTCATATCATTTTCTGTGTCATTTCACAATTATTTTTAAAATTACATGTCAATATTTTTGTTACACCTACCACTAAGTAGGTAAAAAAGAAGTTTAAAATATTATGTTTTGATGAGTTCAGTGGTACAATTAATATGGAGTTAAGTAAAAGTGTTCTGAATACAAAAGCATACAAGTATACGTGAAACAAATATTGCAAAAAGATGTATCCTGTCATAATCTCTAATCTAGGAGCTTCTCATGTACGGAGAAATATGATAAAGGCCAGGGAGGAGATAGAGCACGAAATTTGATAGCAAATAAAATATGATAGCTCAAGCTTCTGATTTGATAACTGGACTAAGCTGGGGGTATTGTACTTTATTAAAGAGGCTGAACTTCATGATTTTATAAGTAATGGATGTTGGGCAAGGGACAAGTTGCATGAAGCTCTCTCAGAGGAAATGATAGATTACATAATTGGTAGTATTACACCTCCTGCTGTAGTAAATTCAGTGGACTGGGCATGGTGGATGGGAGAAACTTTAGGCTCTTTTACTGTTAAATCAACTTACAAAATTTTGAGGAGGAAGAGATAGGATCAACACTAGACCAAAATTATATGCATCAGAGTACTTTCATTAAAAAATATTTTCTTCCTACAGAAAGTATGGAAAAGGAGAATAACAGCTGATGATAATTTAAAGAGGATAAAAATTCAAGTGGTGTCTAGGTGCTATTGCTGTGGAAGAAGAAGATGGAATCCATGAGCTATTTATTTCTAACAGCTCTCATAGCCCAAAATCTATGGAAGCAGTTTGCTACTTGTGCAGGAATCCAGATTGAAGGAATGCACCTACAATAGTTAATATACAGTTGGTGGGACTTCCAAGGTTCAACAAAACTAAGGAAGGTAATGTAGATTATATCAGTTATTATAATGTGACAATTGTGGAAAAGAAGAATACGTAAAGACATACGAAGAATTACTCCTACAACTGGATGCTATTACAGTGTCACCAATTTATATTCTAATTAATTAGGAGCAATTTTCCTTGGATAAGAAGAGTTCCATCTCAGTGGGAGAATATTGTAGATCTACTCAGCAATTACAGACCTAAGTTGTATTTCAAAAAAGTCATTTGGAGGCCTACACAGGGGGGTTGGGTTGTATGTAACACTAATGGAGCTAGTAAAGGCAATCTTGGGAATAGTGTGTATGGGTACTATATAAGGAATGAAGAGGGAGCATGCTTTATGCTGAAGCATATGACATTGGATTAGCTATTAATATGAAGACTGAGGCTATGGCGGTGTGGAAAACACTATTCTATTGTGTTGAAAAGGATTTTCCTGAAGTGCATATCCAAACAGACTCATTAGCACTCAAATATATGCTTACGGGAGAATTACAAGTACCATGAGAATTGATTGAACTGATTGAGCACATACAAGATATAATGCAAAAATTGATAGTTAATATCATATACATATTTCATGAAGCCAATCAACTTGCAGATTGTATAGTTAATGAGACATTCAAACATGAGAAAAATTGTTTTATCAAACTTTTTACAATTGTCAGCTACATCCAGAAGGATAATAAATACAGACAAAAATCAAATCTCGGTACTCAGAGTGAGGACTAGACACATTGTAGACAGTAGAGCATAACACATAGGCATAAACAAGGATCCCAAAATACAGCTATGAAAACTAATTGAGGCGTATGGGAGCAAAAACTTGTAAATAGGGATAGTATATACACAACTACCACTGAGGTTAAGCTAAATCTTAAGATTGTGCAAGAGCTAAGACATCATCCATAAAAAAGAAGGGTTAAAGGTCATCCAAAAAAATGCAGGACATCATATGCGACATGCAGGTGCAAGCATATCCATGAATATGTATAGATAACACCAGTTTCGACAATAGAACTAACACAAGCAGAAGCCTCAACATCTAGAGCAGTGTTTTCCATGCTATCAGATTTTTTTTGAAAGGTGGAAGATTAGAAAGGGAAAGAAGGGGCTACAGGGATCTAGAATATCCTAAGTTATAGGGGTCGGCATCTGATATCCGAATTGAGCTTCTAGGTTCTCTTTGTAATTGGACTTTAAAATCATTTTATAAAATGAGCCTCCAGCCCGACATTTAAAAAATATTAGTTCATTGATTTAATTAATATAAATAACTAGTATTTTCCTAATTAATAAACAACTAGTGATTACTGCCACAACTACAACTATTAATTATCTAAGTTCGTTATTCTTTCTCCCTTGTTATCTAATAGAGCAAACATCCTACTGAACGTGACATCAATTCTTTGATCCTGATAAGAGAAGACTTTGGATTGGAAGTTTTCAAGTGTAATCTCCACTTATTATCTTATCATACTAATGTACACACTAAAATAGAACAGAATGAGAGTTAAAAGAGACAACGGGTTAAAGAAATTATTTTTTAATATTTTGATCAAAATATGTGTGCTTACCCTTAAAAGGCACAATTGCATTTTAAATACGGTGTAACCTAATAATATAAATATAAGAAATAGACTATAATAATTGAATGGTAAATGATAAGCAGATTAATAACAAATTAACAAAGCATGGAATTCTAAATATGGATTTTTCCTTGACAAAGAGTTCAAAACCCTAAAATAACGTAAGCTAAAAAGTCTTGAATACAATGATTTTGCTGCTATAATTGTGGAATTGTGAGTAAGTAATCATTACAAAAACTGACAAAATGATTATTTTTGTATCTAAATTCTATAATTTTGTTGTCATAAATCTTGCTCCGATCTGATCCCTTTATTGTTATTTATTTTCATTCATAATTATTGATAGGGATCTCAACATCTCGTGTAACGACTGTTTAGTCTAAGCCAGATAATTTCTTCTAATTGGGGTATGTTTGGTACTAATAAATGAAGCATTTTTCGAAAAAATATATTTTAAATTTTTTATATTTGGTTGGCTTAAATATTTGGATAATTTATGGATATCCCAGATTGAGGGAAAAAAATTGCAATAATTTCCTACTATTTCTATAAATCTCTAAAGTCCCTGTTTTTCATTTTTACGCTTGATTCACTTGAATCTTTCTGCTCAAAAAGAAGAGAGAGAGAGCTCTTCCCTCAATTTATCCTCTCTCTCTTTCACCGCTGCCATGGACGAAGCCGTCGACATTCAAGTCAACACCGCGGATGGCGGTAGTGAGCCAGTCAGAGTTCAGATCCAACACAGTAGGCGTTGTACTCGTCTCCGGCGAGCTCTTCCTCTTTCCTTTTCCATTTTGCACTTGACTTGAAGTTCACCCAGTTTGAATTTGAACTTGAACTTGGAGTTCAAAGTTCACCTCAGACGACCCTCTTCAAGTTCAAAATCACCCAAATCCAAAAATATCAAAAAAATCAAAGAAGAAAGCTCATATATGGTGGTTCATGGGATATAAAATTGAGTCATATATGTTGCTAATTCGTTGAGACTATATGGGTTATTTTATTAGAAAAATATAACGATTCATGTGTGTAGTATGTATTTTATATGGTGATTCATTTTAAAACTATGAGCTGTTCACAACTTTTTATGGTGATTCATCAAATATGATAATTTATTTATATATAAAACCGAAAGTATGTACCTTGTGTGGTGATTCACTTCAAAACTATGGGTTGTTCACATCTTTTTATGGTGATTCATTAAATATGGTGATTCATTTATGTATAAAACCAAGTCGTATATGTTGTTGATTCACTAGAACTGTATGGATTGAATACGGTGATTAATTGCAACACTTTTTCTAGTTGTTATCAGTTGATGATTCATTGGGTACATCATACAAGGATGATACACCAATGAATTATATTAATGGGTTGATTCATATACAATATAATTCATTGCAATAAAATAGTTTAACACATGACTGATTCATCGCATTAAATATTGATTGCAATAAATCATGACTTATGAATCATGTATGATGAAATGTATCCGTAAAAATGGTCAGTGTATCTGCATCTTTGATATTTTATGGGATTTTTGTAATTATGAAAAAGGTGAGGATAAATTGAAATTTCTTTCTTTCAATTTGGGATTTTTGTAAGTTAAACAAAATATTTTCATTTTTTTTTAAAATCAATATATTCTCCTAAAATTTAATGAAAATAATTTCCTTAAACAGAAAAATATATTTTTCAAAACTCTCCTGCAACCTCAAATTACAATATTATTTTATTGCCCCACCTCTACCATAATCCTTTTCCCACAGCAAAAAGTATAAATTTTAATTTTTTTTAAAAATATTTTATATTTTGAAAATTTATTGTTTTTACCCTAACTCTATCCCGATCCACCTATTCCCTGCCACCTTTTTTTTTTTTAAAAAAAAAACTCATTTTTGAAAAATATTTCAAATGTTGAAAGTTTTATTTTTTTACTTCCCCTATCCCTACCCTCCTTGTCGCGCCTCGGGAGGGTACCAAGACGTGGCCAGCACTCGGAGACTATTGTTAGTCCCCAAGCAAATTACTTGGCCTCATCACATTCATTCAATCAATAAACTCTACTAATCAGCAGAAGACATAAGGAAGTAAATGGGCCAATCATGATCTAGTCTCAAAGAATATAATAAGTAAAAGGGCTAGTAGAAAGAAATAGTTCAACAATCTTAACATCAACATTCGACTCTAGTCTTGAAGCCTCTATCACTATAAGACGGTGCCAATGACAGACCCATGGCTACTTCAAATCCAAATAAAGTAAAGCTAAATAAATCTAACTCTAAAGCAAGATGAAACAAATATAATGAATCCTCCAAAGTAAGGGAGACTCATCAATCGGCTGACTGCTCAAATCCTCAACGATTTACCTATTGATGATCTCTAATCCCTGTATCTGCATCATGAAATGATGCAGCGCCGAGCGTTAGTACATGAAATGTACGGTATATAAACTAGATGAATGAAACAAAAACAAGTAGAATAATATGGAACAACATCAAATCAGAATAGGAAACAATTAACATATTAAATGTCTATCTAACGCAAGAATAAAGAGTAGACAAGAGACCCATCAACCAATCAAATCAAACTCAACTTAATGGAACTCAACTCATCTCATCATATTTTATCTCATCTCGACTCAGAGTACTTAAGGTGGGAACTTTCTGGGAGTTTCTCTTATCCGACAACAATCACTTATGAGCCAGTGATTGTACAACAATCACGCTGATTTTGTCACAACATTCTGTACTTGTCAGGTGAAGAATGAATCAGAACCATAATGGACAAGCCCAAAATGGAGACAACAATCCACAAGTTCTCTATTATTTCAGGGACTTCTAATCAGAGGGGACCTCAACATAATATGATGTGATGGTCCTATTCCTAACTTACACTTGGCTATGTAGTTTGACAAACGAGAGTTGGATTAACTCTTACTCTTGCAGTGCTTGATACATCTCCAAGACTCAATTCTCATAAGACAAGCAATCCAATCCATCCAATCAAATCATCTCAAATCAGCTTCGTAGAGGCACTCATCATTCAATCAGTATCATAGAGACTCTAAATATATACCATCAAATCAACTCTCAATCATTAGCCCAAGGCTTAGAATAATTGTTAGGGAAGAATTGAATAGGAAATCATTAGAGTTCATTTGGGGAGACTCATGGACCATCAACTACTATCAATCTACCATTATTTCACAATCACAATCACAATCACAATCACAATCACAAATGACATTCTCAATCAAGGCTCTAGACTCAATCCCTATCTTCTTTCATGCATGCTTTTAATAATTAACATAATATAGGGTTTATACAATATCTCATGAAAAGTATCCAATTCAATAGAACAAATTTATGATGATCATCAACATATGAAAATACATGTAATAATTATAATTTTTAAGAAAATAATCAAGAATCATGTATGTAGACTCATTAACTTTCAACTCTCTTCTAAG
Organism: Solanum ossicruentum; assembly: GCA_025774065.1. NCBI lineage: Eukaryota > Viridiplantae > Streptophyta > Magnoliopsida > Solanales > Solanaceae > Solanum > Solanum ossicruentum. The sequence goes on along the minus strand of JAOTQR010140661.1, from coordinate 8,087 downwards.
ACCATCTATGGGGCACATGAGAGAACAATATCATGCTTTTAGTTTAGCCTTACATGCTTGAAAAGTTGATATTACAATCAAAATTTGATGAATACTATCTTTCTTGGAGATAATCCTCGATCTTTGTAGTTCTTTTAAAGTGAAAGAACTTAAAAAGACATTGTTTAAAGGGATTCTCTTTGATTATTGGATTCTTGACTTAGAATCTTTAGACTTCTTGATGAAGAACCCTAGTTCTTAAAGAAGAAGAATCAAGAAATCCTCTCTTGGAATTTTTGAATTCGTTTTCTTGAAACTCTAAGTTATGATTTAAGATTCTATTAAAAGTTCATGAATAGATGAAGAAATTTGGGTTGGGTAGCTTGAAATTTATGAAGAATAAATTGTTTTGATGATGAATCTTGAAAGCTAATCTTAACTTCATGACTTTCTTGATGATTTTTGAGTGTTTATGTTTAGGAGCAAATGAGAGGGTTTTAATTATGTAAATTGACGTTTTATGCATTTTGGGACCTTAAATAGACCCCCAAGGTTTTAGGATAGCAATACCCTCAACATAAAAAGAAGGGACGTCATTTAGCTTATCCATAAAGGTTTCGCGTCCACGTCGCGGACCTTCGGACAACTCTGCAGGTCTTTAATAAAATGACCATAACTTTCTACTCCAAACTCTGACTAAGACGAAATTCGATGAGTTGGAATGTAATTCAAATATCTTCGATATGATATATTATTGGTCACCTAACTAGTTATAATTTAGGATATATGATCATTTGAAGTTGACCCTTCTATCAACTCATATGAAAACTTAGCTGGTAGAAATTCTTTGAACTTAGCTTAATGTAAAAGATCTGTTATGACTCTAAATCACATCTAATATACTTTACTTAGGAATTGATCCTAGCATGTATATACATCCGAAAGTCATTGGTCCACCTAACTTTTATAAAATCTTACATTGGAACTCAAACGCTAAGAAAGTTTTTAGCTTAACTTCGTACTAAAGGGTTCATGTGAACTTAGATTATCTCCAATTCAATTTCCAAACTAAAAAATTGACTTTAACACCTATACTTAATCAGGAATCATCAATTAAAGTCCTGTATCATATGAAGGATGACTCAATCTTAGCTTAAGAAAAAAATTAGAGTGTTATATTATCTCCTCTTTGGGATCATTCACCCTTGAATGATGAATATGGATGGAATCAAGACACGAATAATAATCAAAGCTTCTATCAATACTCACTCAATCAATCAAACTCTCAAATCCTTATTAATCTTAATAATCTCTATTCAAACTTAGAAATAGTCACATCAAATCTGGAACAAACAACTCAATTTAAATCAAGAGTAAGGAAATTACCTCCAACATTCTCATCATTTGGCACAAATGGAATGTCGAAACTCAATCAATTCGAATTATTTAGACACCTCATCTATCAGTTGTTTGAACTCAAGAAGGAAATCACCGATTCTAATCGATAATGGGACCATCGTAATATACAAGACTCTATAGATAACTCTCAAGCTCAGTTCCTCCTTAATTATGCTCTTTTTCAAATCTACGTCTAACCACATCCTCCCATTCCATTTCACACCTAACTCTAAGTCCCAATATTCTAGTCCTAAGATGATCACGCTTATACCAATCTAGCCTCTCAAAATCTGTGTTTCATATCTCCATAATAACCTGTACTTAGAGAATACTGCTCGTTCCCATCACTCTAATACACTCACATAATAGCAACCACATATTTAAGCCTATCACTCCAACCACTTGATGGTCTCTTTAAGGTCAACATCACTTGAAAATCTTCAAGCTCACACCCTCGATTGCATGAGCTCTTACCACGAGAGATACTAATATACTTTTACCTATCTATTAGACTTATCACGATTTCTCTAACTCCTCCTCCAATCTATAGCCTTAAAAGTAAATGACATCACATCATCATCAGAATCAAGAACTCTCACTCTGTCTCATCAACCATCACTCTTCTACTATCATCAACATTTCTATCAAGACTGGAAAGTAGGGTTACTCAAAGGGCTTGGAACGAAAGATCATTAGTATGATTCAGTCGAGAAATCTTATATGAGAATATTCATAATGAAGTACAATCCCTATCATCTAAGACTCATTCTGAGTTCATAGAACTATACATAGTGTAAAACTCAGGACATATCTCTTTCAGCATAGGACTGGAAACTCTTAGATCTATGAGATCAAAGTTCCTGAATGAAGTCATCGCTTCTCATCTTCACAACTCATCATGAATGATAATCAATAAGTGGTGCATGGGACTAGGCCATAGTCATTACAGTCATACACCAGACAGGAATGGAATGTTACCTTAACTAAAGTATAAGGATTATATGCGATGGAAAAGAATTGATATCTCATCTTGATCAGTCCATCTCTATCGAAAACTCAAGATCTACTCTGTTTTATCACCTCATCATCTCCCTCTTAGCTTGAAGGTCATCTCTCTAAATTTGCGAATCAATTCACCTTTCTAAGCTATACGTACATATCTCCACACAGTTAGGGAATCACTATCCACAAGAATGTCTTAAAATCTTCTGTTATACTATAGTCGTGTATATATATATATATATAAATAGTCACTAATATCCCTTTGAAGATACCACTCTTAGCTTCTTCCTATATCTACGAAAATCTTACTATATTTGCTACCCTTATTACCGCACATAATCACTTTCCACAACTCTTACAATCTAACCTCTTCTTTTTTCTTGCTAATGCTCAAATTTTGTGCTCCCATAAATTCATTTGCATAAGAATTAGACTATCATGAAAAACTCATCATCATCTATCCATAAGCCCCGATCGATTCATTTACTAGGGATGACAAAGAATGCTTACATCAACCTACTCCACATTGACAACTCAAAAATACTGTCTAGATTGTGATAATAGCCATAACTTAGAGCTTCACACATATTTACACAATCATGGGTATATATCTCAAGCTTCTTCTATCTATTGAGCTATCCTCATTTCACTAGTCTTACCTACGATGCACTTTTACCCTGCCCATAGCATCACTTTCCTTACAAATTACCATCTTCATACACTATGGCAAGCCTCTTAGAGAAAATCTCCAACTAAGACTATTATTACTCTCACGATACTATCTGCTCTTTCACACTACTCCTCAAAATTCAAACTTAGGTATAGTACTAACATGTGTATCACACACTTCCCTCATATCATACTATAACTTATAACTACTAGGAGCAATTCTGTAAACATGAAACGTACGAATTAGAAGAGAGCTTTTCATAGAGTGTAACTCTATCACACGATTTATAATATGAAAGAAGTGAGACAATTCCTAATATCCTATAGCCTCCTTATTATGGATGTGGAGCTCTTCCCACCAATAATAAGTACTCTACTAGAAATTACTTCATAGACTCCCTTAGATTCTTGAACACTGTAGTCTAATACCAAGTTTGTCATGCCCCGGGAGGGTACTCAAGACATGGCCGACACCCAGAAACTATTGCTACTCCCCAAGCGAACCACTTGGCTTCATTATATTCATTCAATCAATAAACTCTACTAATCAGCGGAAGACATAAGAAAGTAAATGGGCACATCATCATCTAGTCTCAAAGAATATAATAAGGAAAAGGGCTAGTAGAAAGAACTAGCTCAACAATCTTAACATCAACATTCAACTTTAGTCTATGAAGCCTCTATCACTATAAGGTGGTGCCAATGACAGACTCATGGCTACCTCAAATCCAAGAACAGTAAAACTGAACAAATCTAACTCTAAAGTAAGATGAAATAAATATAATGAATCCTCTGAAGTAAGGGAGGCTCATCAATAGGCTGACTGCTCATATTCTCAATAATTCATCTATTGACGATCTCTAATCCCTGTATCTGCATCATGAAGTGTCAAGTGGCGTTAGTACAGGGAATTTACGGTATGTAAAATAGCTAAATGAAACAGAAACAAGTAAAATAATATATGGAACAACACCAACTTAGAATAGGAAACTATTAACATGTCAAATGTCTATCTAAAGCAAGAATAAAGAATATACAAGTGACCCATCAATCAATCAAATCATACGCAACTCATTGGAACTCAACTCAACCCATCTCGTTACATCTCATCTCATCCCGACTCAGAGTACTCAAGGTGGAAACTTTTTGGGAGTTTCTCTTATTCGACAACAATCACTTATGATCCAGTAATTGTACAACAATCAGCTGATATTGCCACAACCAATTTGTACTTTCTAGGTAGTGACCGAATCAAAACCATAATGGACAAGATCAAAATGAAGACAGCAATCCACAAGTCCTCTATTGTTTCAGGGACTTCTAATCAGAGGGGACCTCAATATAATGTGATGTAATGGTCCTATCCCTCACCTACACTTGGCAATGTAGTTTGATAAGTGCGAGTTGGATTAACTCTTACTCTTTCGGTGCTCGATACTCCTCTCAAGACTCAGTACTCCTAAGATAATCAATTCAATCCATCCAATCAAATCATCTCAAATCAATCTCATAGAGGCACTAACCATTCAATCAGTCTCTAATCATATACCATCAAATCAACTCTTAATCGTTAACCCAAGGCTTAGAACAATCACTAGGGAAAAATTGAATAAATAATCATTAGAGTTCATTTGGGGAGACTCATGGACCATCAACTACTATCAACCTATCATCATTTCACATTCACAATCACAATCACAATTGACATTCTCAATCAAGGTTCTAGACTCAATCTTTATCTTCTTTCATGCATGCTTTTAATAATTAACATATATATAAGGTTTATGCAATATCTCATGAAAAGTATTCAATTCAAGAAAATAAGTTTATGATGATCATCAACATATGAAAATACATGTAATAATTATAATTTTCAAGAAAATAATCAAGAATCATGTATCTAGACTATGAACTTTCAACTCTCTTCTAAGACTATCTATAGGGCACATGAGAGAGTAATCTCATGCTTTTAGTTTAGCCTTACATATTTGGAATGTTATTATTATAATCGAAATTTGATGAATACTATCTTTCTTGGAGAAAATCCTCAATCTTGGTATTTCTTTTAAAGTGAAAGAACTTGGAAAAACATTGTTTGAAGGAATTCGCTTTGATTCTTGAATTCTTCACTTAGAATCTCTATACTTCTTGATGAACAACCCTAGTTCTTGAAGAAGAAGAATGAAGAGAAGAAGAATCAAGAAATCCTCTCTCGAAATTCTTGAATTCATTTTTTGAAACCGTAGGTTATGATTTAAGATTCTATTAGAGATTCATGAATAGATAAAGAAATTTGGGTTGGGTAGCTTGAAATATATGAAGAATAACCTACCTTGATGATGAATCTTGAAAGCTAATCCTAACTTGATGACTTTCTTGATGATTCTTGAGCGTTTATGTTTAGGAGTGAAGGAGAGGGTTTTAATTATGAAAACTGACGTTTTATGCATTTTGAGACCTTAAATAGATCCCAAAGGTTTTATGATAAAAGCACGCTCAGGATTAAAAGAAGGGACACTATTTAGCTTAACCAGAAAGGGTTCACATCAGGTCCGATACGCGGAGCTGTCGCGAACCTTCAGATAGCTCTGCAGGTCTTCAGTAAAATGACCATAACTTTTTACTCCAAACTTTGACTAAGGAGAACTTAGATGCGTTGGAAAGCTAATTCAAATATCTTTGATTTGATATATTAAGGGTCACCTAAATTGTTATACTTTAGGAGATATAATAATTTGAAATTGACCCTTCTATCAACTCATACGAAAACTTAGTCGATAGAAATTCTTTGAACTTAACTTGATGTAAAAGATCCCTTATGACTCTAAATCACATCTAATACACTTTAAATACTTAAGAATTGATCCTAGCATGTATCAACAACTTAAAATTCATTGGTCCACCTAACATTTATAAAATCTCACGTTGAAACTCAAACACTAATAAAATTTTTAGCTTAACTTTGTACTAGAGGGTTCATGTCACCTTAGATCATTTCCAATTCAATTTCCAAACTAAAAAATTGACTTTAACACCGGTACTCAATTAGGAGTCATCAATTCAAATCCTGTATCATATGCAGGATGACTTGGTCTTAGCTTAAGAAAAAAATTGGGGTGTTACCCCCCTCCCCCCACATTACAAAAATATTAAAATTATGTAAATTTTTTAAAAATCAAATAACTTGAAAGTTAGATTTGGAGTCATATTTCGATTAGAAAGTGGTAGTCAAGTCTAAATTTAAAAGTCGAGTTGGATACTATATCATGTATCAGGTTTGGATAAATTGATTATTGGATTTGATTTCATGGCAGAAACTATTTTCTTAAAAGATATTTTCTATTCCCTAGTTGAAATAAAAAATCTTTTCTAAAAAAATATTTCATTTATTAACCAAACAATAGAAAGTATTTTACGAAAACAATTTCATTCACCAATCAAACATCATAAAATAATTTAGGAAATAACTTATTTTCTAAAAAAAACATTTTCCTTTGCACTAAACACACCCTTTATCTTTCTATTGCTTTCTACCATCAACCCTTTTGCATGCTACATTCTAGTTCTGCAGACTGCAGAGCTGAACCTTTCTGCCTTCAACTATTATTTTCCCCGTTTTGGTTTCTTAGGTCTATGTCAAAACTCGGACATTCGATCTAGGAATGACATGGCGAATGGGAACCCGAGGGTCCCCAAACAAGCTTCAAAGTATCCATATTCACATCATCCATTCGGGAGCATATATAAATAGCAAACACATAGTTCTAAGGGACGGAAAAGTACGACTCACGCTATGGGGATATCATAGGGAAAGAGATTTACATGGATTCACATAACACATAGCACATAAAAACTAAGGGGAGGGTAAGTAGGACTCACTCTATAGGGGCAACTCGTGACTTAGGATCTTCCACATTTTCACATCAAACATACATACATATCATAATTCCCATAATTAATCCATAATAGCCATATTCAATTGATAACCATAATCATAAGCTTTAGGTATGACACATAACACATATTCAACAAGAGTCTACAAGGTGTCTACCAATGCCTCTAGTCACAGTATGGGATGGGGGCCAAGACATGTCCAGGGATCACTCTCAAAGTGTAGGTAACATAATCAAAAGCAACATAAGGTAGAGGAATTGTGGCTTGTCCTTGGAAGATAGGACACACCATAACAAATGTCTCAAAATCTAATTTAGCCGTCGAACGGTGGATGAAAGTAATCTCCGATTCCTACATGGTGAGATCATGTAGACAAAAGTATGTGTTAGTACTTGAATGTACTAAGTATGAGGGATGAAATGTACGTAACTTACCAAAACCTACATACAATGTTAGGTGGCAGGGGCACATAATATAGAAAGAAATACGTAATCAAAGAAATATAATATAATAATATGCCATGAAAGTCATGATGTATGAAATAGCAATAATGCTCATACATACTGGGAATAAGACCATAATCGACATTACAAACCCATGCGAGCTATTACATGAATTTCCTTGATGTTGACCTCTCATCGGTTAGAGAAGATTACTTGCCAAAGGTAATCTACAATACAACTTACGACCTAATCATTTCCTATGTGGTGACCACCTTCCTTATGACCCAGTCATTTCAAAAGGATTTTCTTATAAAGCTTATCATATCATATCATAAATTAATAACCATCCCTTACGATCCAATCATTTCATAGATGACTACCATTCCTATGTTGGCACATAATTCGAGGAAAGAGAGAGGACCCCCAATCCATCGGTGCTAAGTCAAACATCCCACAAGAATACTTATAGATATACATGCTTTCAAGAGTAAGTCACTTCAATTCATTTCAATGCACCTTTAGGCTCAAAAGCCAGATCATAACTTATATTCATAATATTCATACTTAGGAATAGCCCATTCTTATAACAATATGGTGCAAGCACTCATGATGTTCAAAGAGCCTTAAACATAGACATATATGTGATCACATTCTTGTCATAACCATATGTGAGCTTAACTCACCAAAAACATTTTCATATAA
>JAOTQR010140651.1:0-20637 GCA_025774065.1 Solanum ossicruentum | reverse complement strand
ATATGGTTTATTGTATGATTTAGCACTTGATCAGGCAGCGAGACCGCATTATTATATGTATGACATGATTATTAGGCAGTAGGACCGCAGCGGAGACCTTGTCAGCGCATACTTATGTTTATGTATAAAGAAATATGTATTTGTATTGTTGTATGGGAAGCTGTTGGGTTTTCTTGCAGGTGAGGCCAGTCAGTAAAACAGAGGAAACTCTGCCGAAATTTTGATAGATTTCCTAGCGGTTATGTTTGGTTTTGAAGTTAATGGTTGTCTGGGTGCCCAATCGGCACTAGTTACGGCCCTGGGTTGGGTCGTGACACCTCGGCAACTTGTAAATACAATGGACTTCTCGACAACTTGAAAGTAAAATGGCCCTCTCGGCAGTGAATGATGAAATGGCCCTCTTGCTGATAAATATGCAATGAACCTCTTGGCAATTAACAAGTAATGACTCTCTTGGTGATGATTCGAATGTTATGTCCCTCTCAACAACTTGAATATGAAATGAACCTCTCGGAATTTAATGATGAAATGTCCCTCTCGATAGCTCGAATATGCAATAACCCTCTTGGCAATGAAAAAGCAGTGGCCCTCTTGACAATGAATGATAAAATGACCCTCTTGGCAACTTGGATATGAAATGTGATTGTTACCGAGGATTTCAGTGAGACAAAAAACCTTATGTGTTAGTTGTCCCCTTTCTAAACAAGATTTTCTCTGTATCCACAGAAAATTTATTAGTTTTAAAGTGAATTGATTTGTGTTTATTCTTCCGTTGTCTGCTCCTCGTCTTATCCTTTGGTGGACCACTTCAATCTCCCACTTCTTGATAGACATAAGGCAAAATATGCATATATTTCGACCAAATATTTGACATGCAAGAAGATTTTAGAAATGGTAAATTTAAAAAGGAATTTTTGAGAAAAGGTTACTGCCAACAGTCATGTCACATAAAGCTTGGATTAACGTATTCAGCATCTGACATGGCTTTTTTGATGCATCACGATTGTTTTCTAAATTTCTGATTTGGCTAGGGTTCTTTGAGGTTGATTTTGGATTTCTAATAATACTTGACAAAATTTTGAGGTTGTCCTAAAAATTTTCTATCCTAATTAAATGTCATAATAAATCACTAAGTTGTTGGAATAACTCTGAGAATTTCTAAAATATTCTATCCCAGTTTGAATTTTTGACACACCTTAAACTCAGACTTGTTGGAGATGAACCTTTTTGTTTATAATTTTTGAGTTTCTTTCCAAAATTACGTCCTATTTTTCTTTATGGGAATATGACAGAGCCGTTCTGGCGCTTACATATCCCGTGGAGACAAGAATCAGGTCAAACATAGTCACATTCTTGGGAGAGAAAGAGAAATAAATAAGAAAATGACTGAAGCCTACATAGGCTTCCTACGTATCTCATTCTTAAGAATTTAGGTCAAACATAGTTCATTTCATAGGAGAAATAACTTCAAACTAAATGTGGGAACAATTATAAGTAGAATAATGCAATTATAGGGAAAGAAATAAAAAGATTCTAAATCTTCAAACATAATATCACTTGACAACATCTAAATTGATTCATTTTGGCCATTCTTGACCATCCATCTCTAGAAAAATTAATACTCCTTTTGACAGAACTTTCTAAACCATGTATGGTCCTTGCTAATTTGGTGCAAATTTTCCTTTGTATTTATCTTGGTGGGGAAAGATACGTTTGAGAACTAACTGTCCAACCATGAACATTAGAGGTCTTACTCTCTTGTTAAAAGCATGAATCATCCTCTATTTATATAACTGACCATGGCAAATGACTGTTATCCTCTTTTCATTGATTAAGGCTAAAGGTTTAATTCGATTACAAACCCATTTTGCATCACTTAATTTAGCTTCTTGAATAACTCTCAGTGATGGTAGTTCAACTTCAACAGGTATCCCTACTTTGTTCCATTCACTAAAATGTATAGATTTGCTCTAATTGATGTTCAGATAATCGTGTGACAACCAATAGAGCATAGGGTAGCATTTCAGCCTATCCTTGGTGTTTGTCAATCATTTTTCTTAAAATCTTCTTGATATTCTTATTGACGGCTTTTGCGGCCCCATTTATTTGGGGACGATATGCTGTTGAGTTTTGGTGAGTAATATTGAATTGCTCACATATCTCTTTCATGAAATTACTATTGATATTAGCCCCATTATCGGTGATGATGGAATCTGGTATCCCAAATCAATATATCAAATTGTTGCGCACCAAAACAACTACCATTTTATGTCGCAGACTTGTAGGAGACTACTTCCGCCCTCTTGGTAAAGTAATCAATGGCATCCAAAGTAAATCTATGACAATTAGAGGTAGGTAGCTCTATTTGCCCAATGACATCCAAGACCCAGTCTACAAATAGCCAAGGAGAACTTATAGCCTTAAATTCGTGAGGAGGTACATGAATCAAATCACCATGTATCTGATATTGATGGCATTTTTGCATAAACTTGTAACAGTCATATTCTATAGTCATCCAATAATAACTAGCTCGAAGGATTTTTCTCGCCAAAGTGAGTCCATTCATAAAAGTACCGCAAACTCTAGCATGTACCTATTCAAGAATTTTCATAGCTTCCACGGTATCAACACATCTAGGGATACCTAGATCTGGGGTCCTCCTATAAAGGATTTCTGCACTGGGAAAAGAAGTTGGTAATCTTTCAGCATATAGCCTTCTTCTGATTTGAAGTACCATTTTCAGGATAAATTCTGGTCTCCAAATACTTCTTAATGTCAAAATACCAATGCTTTCCTTCTGCTTTTGCCACAACATGGAAATAATGGGCAGGTTGCCCCTTCAAATCTATCTGTAAAGGATTAATATAAATCACATATGGATGTTGGATCATCAAAGAAATAGTGGCAAGGGCATCGACAAACTCATTCTACAACCTTGGTGTGTGCTTGAACTCGATCTTTCGAAATCTTTTACACAACCTCTGTACTAGTTGCACATACGATACAATCTTCAGATTTTTCACAGCCCATTCTCCTTGAGACTGATGAATCAACAGATTTTGAATCCCTAATAAAAAACAACTCTAGAACATTCATATCTATGGCCATCCTCATACCCATAATGCAAGCTTCATACTCGGCCATGTTGTTGGTATAACTAAATCGAAGTTTTGTAGCCATCGAAAAATGTTGGCCAGATTTTGATACCTAGACCACTCCAATACTTTAACAAAGAACATTCGCCAACCAGGGCATGCTTTAGAGATGTCTTCTCCCATAAATGATATCTCTTCATCTGAAAAATAAGTTTTGAGTGGTTTGTAATCATCATCAACTAGAGTTTTTGCAAGATGGTCAACTAAAGCCTGTCCTTTGATTGCTTTCTGAGTCATATACATGATATCAAACTTGCTCAACAACATTTTCCACTTGGCTAACCTTCCTTTTGGCATCGCCTTCTGAAAGATATACCTCAATAGATCTATATTCGAAATGAGGTATATAGTGTACGAAGATAGGTAGTGCCTTAATTTCTGAGCAATCCAAGTCAAAGCACAACAAGTCTTCTCCAAGTAAGTATACCGAGTCTCATACGGAGAGAATTAATTATTTAGATAGTAGATTTCTTGCTCATTCTTGCCAGTCTCATCATGTTGGCCCAGCACACATCCGAATACATTATCTGAGATAGACAAGTATAAAAGCAGTGGACTTCCTTCTCGTGGAGGGACCAGTACCAGTGGATTAGACAAATAGCTTTTAACGGTGTCAAAAGCAGTTTGGCATTCTTCAGTACATTTTGTCAACGCATCTTTTTCAACAACTTAAAGATAGGCTTAAGAATCAATATAGATTGGGCTATGACCCACTGATGTAATTCAATCTTCCTAAGAAACTTATTACTTCCTTATTCGTCTTTGGAGGGGGCAACTCCTGGATTGCTTTGATATTTGAAGAGTCGACCTCAATACCTCTTCGACTGACTATGAACCCTAGTAAATTATCCGGAGACACTCCAAAAGCACATTTGGTGGGATTCAGTTTCAAGTTATATTGGTATAGATAGTCAAAGAACTTTCTCAAATGAATAGATAATTGGAACTCTCATGGGACTTGATGATAATATCATCCACATAAACCTCAATCTCTATCACGACCCAAACTTGGGATCTAGGAGTGACATGGAAAATGGGAACCCGAGAGTCCCCAAACAAGCATCAAAGTATCCATATTCACATCATCAGTTCAGAAGCATATACAAATAGTAAGCACATAATTCTAAGGGATAGGAAAATAGGACTCACGCTATAGGGATATCATAGGTAAAGAGGTTAACATGGATTCACAAAACACATAGCACATAAGGACTAAGGGGTGGGTAAGTATTACTCACTCTATAGGGGCTGTTAGGATCTTCCACATTAAACATACATACATGTCATAATTCTCATAATCATCCTATAATAGCCATACTCAATAGATAACCATAATCATAAGCTTCAAATATAACAATAACACATAGATCGTGCGAGAGTCTACAAGATGTTTAACAATGCCTCTAGACATAAGATGGGACGGAGGCCAAGATATGTTTTGGGCTCATCCTCAAAGTAAAAATGAAAACAGGAACAATATAAGGTAGATAGATGGTGGCTTATCCTTGGAATATAGGACTTATCATAAAAAATGTCTCATATTCGATCTAGCCGTCAAACAGTGGATGAAAGTAATCTTCCGTCCCTACATGGTAAGATTATGTAGACAAAAGTACACATTAGTATTTTTGAATGTACTAAATATAAAGGGGACAATGCATGAGACTTAACGGACCTGCATCCAATGTCAGATGACAAGAGCACACAATATAGGAAGAGGTATATAATCAAATGATCATAGTATAACAATATGCCATGAAAGGATGATGCATGAAATGCATATAATGTTAATATAAAGTGGGGATGAGACCATAACCAACATTACAAACCCATGCAAACTATTAGATGAATTTGCCGGATGTTTCCCTCCTACTGGTTAGAGAAGTTACTTGCCAAAGGTAATCTATATTGCACCTTACGTCCCTGTCATTTCATATGTGGAGGCCACCTTCCTTACGATCCAGTCATTTTGGAAGGATTTTCTTATGAAGCTTATCATATCATATCATAAATGAATAACCATCCCTTGAGACCCACTTATTTTGTAGATGGCTACAACTCCTATGTTGGCATATAGTTCGAGGAAAGAGAGAGGATCCCGAATCCATCGGTCATATGTCAGACATCCTACAAGAATACTTATATACATACATGATTTCAAGAGTAAGTGATTCAATTCATATCAATGCACATTTAGGCTCAAAAACCAAAACATAACTTGTATTTATAATACTCATGCTTAGGAATAGCTCATTCTTATAACAATATGGTGCAAACACCCATGATGCTCAAAGAGCCTTAAACATAGACAAATATATGTGATCGCATTCTTGTCATAACCAATATGTGAGCTTAACTCACTAAAAACATTTTCATATACACATATGTGAGCTTAACCCACTGATAATTTCCTAAATCCATGCTCATGAAATGCACATGCTTATGAATGAGATGAGAATGACATAAGTGATCTAGATTCAATCTAAAATCAATAATAATAGTATGAAATTCAAGTGAAGACATAATCAAATCCATATTTAAAATCACAATATAAATCACTCATGCATAAATCAAGCTTAAAAGGGGATATACATATTCATAAATTCATAACTTTAATGTAAATCATCATATAAGGGCTTAAATCAACTTAAAATCATCAAATATGTATAACCCACACCTTAATTGAATTTAATAAATAATACAATTGAAAACCCAATTTTAAAGTAGCTTAAATTCTTGAAAATTGCTAGAAAAGTTTGGGGTCTCTTTGGTTGAAAGGAACCAAAGATCAAACTCACACACTTTAGCTAATGAAGGAATCCAAAGAAGAAATTCAAAGAAGAATAAACCCTCCCTTGATTCCCAAGCTAAAATTTCTAGTAGTGTTCTTGAGAGAGACTTTGGAGAATTTGATTCTAGAGATTAAGGGTTAGTCCTGAATGAGGGGTTAGAATTAGTATAGGAGAGGTTTAGGAATGTAAAAGGGGGTTTAAAAGTCTTAAAAAGCCTTAGGGATGGACCAAAATATCAAAAATGCCTTAATAAAATGAGCCCTTAAATTTTAAATGGGACTTCTCATGGCTAGCTTCATGGGTTGTGAAGTCTTCAAGTCCGTGAAGGCTCCTGTCTAGCCCAGATGGATTTTACAAAAAAAAGGCATAACTTCTTCAGCCGATATCCAAATAAGGTGAAATCAAATGCTTTGGAAAGCTAATTCAAAGAGCTTTATTTCTATAGCTTGTGGGCCACCCTGTTCATTTTGTGCTATGACATATACCTATTTAAAGTTGACCCTTCTATCGACACTTGTGAAAAACTTAGCCAATAAAATTCCTTTGAACTTGGATTGATGTAGGAGACTCATGATGGCCTTAGGCAACATAAATAAGCTTGATTTGGAGGCTTGAAAGTGAACTTATATTGAGCTTGAAGATTCCATACTTAGAAAAATTTTACAAAGCTAGCTATATAGGGTTTACATGGCTGGTGTGGTATCACACGGTCCGTGATATGAGACATACCCTTATACTTGGAAAACTTTCGCGATTAGTTAAGAGACGGTGATTCTATGCTTATAAGTATTTCACTCCGAAGGCCATAGGGCACCCTCACAACTTGTAAGGCATCACACGAGCCATGTGAGGGGTCGTGTGGCCTCACTTAGTCCCCAAATGGTGGGACTTCAAGCCAAGGCCACCATACGACCCAACACACAGTCCGTGAAGTGTCACATAGACTATGAGGTGTCCAAGTGTGGTGTGCCTTAGTTTTTAATCACCACATTTTAGAACCAACCAACCGTTAAGGGCCAAGGGCCACTTCACGAGGCCCTACACGCTCCATGTGACCTCATACAAGCTGTGTGATCCCCCTTGAAATGCCTCTTGGTCCAAAAACTCCCAAAAAATGAAATTCCAAGCCCTAACATAATCATGAAATGCCTAGGTCATTACAATCTCTTTGTGAATCATATCATGAAAAAGAGTCATCATAGCCCTCATATTAGTAGCCCCAACATTTTTAAGACCAAATGGTAGCACTCGATAATGGTACACACCCCAAGGTGTGACAAAGTTGTCTTTTCTACATCTTCGTCATCCATTAAAATCTTGTGATAACCTGCAAAGCAATCCATGAATGACTGTGTCTTGTGCTTGGCACAATTATCAATGAGAATATGGATGTTCTGCAATGGAAAGTCATCCTTGGGGCTGGCTTTGTTGAGATCTCTGTAATCAACATAGATTTTAATCTTTCCATCTTTCTTGGGAACTGGAATAATATTGACCAACCAAGTGGGATATTGGGTCACTTCCACTACCTTGGATTCTATATGCTTGGCAACTTCTTCCTTGATTTTCAAACTCAAATCTAGCTTGAATTTTCGAGTCTTTTGCTTCTCTAGGCTGAACTCTGGATTGATTGGCAATTTATGAAAGACAATATCTATACACAAACCTGGAATCTCTTCATAGGACCACGCAAATATGTCCCTGTATTCTTTGAGCAAGCTGGTAACCTCTCCGTTCTGAGCATCCGTCAAATGGACACTGATTCTGGTTTCCTTGACACATTTTCATCTTCTAGATTCACTATTTTAGTCTCATCCAAATTAGGCTAATCTCGATTCTTAAACTGTCTCAATTCTTTAACAAGATGTTCGAGTACCATGGTTCTTTCATCATAGTCCTCAAGCTCACTGTCATCTGCTTCATTCTATTCACTTTGCTTTTGACATGACATGACACTGGCAGGTTTAAAGTTATTTTTACTGAAATCATAAACAAACATAGTTAGATAGAAATTTAAAATGATAAGATAGATAGTAAATGAAACTTTAAAATAAATGAAGGCTTTCATTTGAAAGAAAATTCAAACTTTGGCCATGACCATGGGCCAATTTGCCTTTTTGAACAGCGAATTTTAAAGCATAACCAAATAAAACAAATAGAAATAAAAGTGGGCCTCGGACCTTCTCTGGACCACCACCAATTTGAAAAAAAAACCAATTAAGTCTCCCTCTACCAAGATGAGTGGGGGATCAAAAGTGGAGTAGATGTCTCATTCGACACTCGTTCATCTGGCTCTGCCTTTCAAATACTTGATGTCTCAACTGCATCATCATCATAAAAAACATAAATCTCCTCAAACAGATCCCAGATTCCTTCACCTAGCCATTACCATTGACACATTCTCACACTATAAACAACTGGTACATACGAGATACTGGCCTGGCCAGTGCTAGATCCTTCTGGATCAGTGTTTCCCAATCATCTTCTTCTAAAGCGACATACCCCAAACTGAACTTAGGCTGCTTCATTAGTAATGAGTAGGCTCAGTGATACGTTGTAGGCACTTTTCTAGTCCAAGATCTAGACTAAACCTATTTCTTAGCATAACCATAGCTATTAATTTGTAAACAGCGGGCATATGAGATTCGGGTGTCCAATCATCCTCGGTGGCATTCACTATCTCCACTCTGTAGAAATTAGATCCTCTAGTGACATCATCAACAATTCGTGCATACACGTTTCAACGGCTTCCCTCACCGTAGAGAACCACTTCACGCTTATTCTACACAAATTTCATTATCTGGCATATGGTACAAGGAACAGCTCCAGCCATGTGAATCCAAGACCTTACTAACAACATATTATAGCTAGTAAAAATTTCCATCACTTGAAATTCAACCACAAACTCGACCGGCCCTATATGGACTCCTAGACTCACCACTCCCAATGTATCTTTTCAACACCCATCAAAATCCTTCACACTAACTTGACTCTGATAAATTTTTCCAAAATCAAAATTCAATTGCTTGAGAGTAGACAAAGGGCATCTATTAAAACTAGATCTACCATTTATTAAAATATAATTTAAAATCATGTATCATTACAATTTATCATTGATTAAAACATAATTTAAAATCATGTATTGCTACTGAATTGTGACATAGAGCGCCTTGTTATGCGTTGATCCCTCAAACGGGAGTTCTTCATCACCAAAGCTGAAGCGATGTCCTCAGGTAACCTGGTTTATCATAGTTGCCAGATTATCACTATCTATCCCTACAGGCACATAGGTATCCTCCAATACTCTCATCAACATATGTCTAGGCTGCAACAGACTCATTAACAATGCCCACATAGAAATTTATGCAGGCGTTTTCATTAAATATTTCACAAAAAAGTATTAATCAGGTTGCATTCTTCTCCATAACTCCTCTACTTTGGCTTCACTTATCGGCCTTTTATCTTGATCTTTTTTGCTGGCTCCCTGAATTGGCTTTTCTATATAACGTTTATCAAGCTTGATCAAGCCATTTGTATAAACAGTTTCAATCACTATATTCTTAGTAAGTACTTCTCTTGGTACCATAGCAACCACCTCAGGATGTGTCAAAATCATAATCTTTGGTTTCTCAGTGATACACAAAGATGCTACACTCTTCTCCAAACTCATAGTATGATCCAGGACTATCATCTTGGCTACAGACGAACCTTCTTCTTTCTCAATCATACTGATAGTGTTCCCTCCATGATTAGCCAAAGGATTACTATTGACATTGGGAATGGCAGGCTGAAGAATGACCATGTTGCGGTTAATTAAAACTTTGATCTTGTGCCTCATATTGATGCAATCTTCAGTGTCATGTCCAACACTATTAGATTAGTAAGCACAAGTCTGATCACTCCTGAAGAAGCGAGAACTCGTATCCATTTCTCTTAGAGGGACAGGATCGATCAATCTTACAACTAACAATCTTTCAAATAATTTTGTCCGGCTTTAAGTAAGTGGAGTTAACACCCTAGATGGTTTTTTATCTGAGTTTAGATGAGGAGAGTTGTAGTCATTTTGGGGAGGTGGGGATACTCAATGGTAATTTAGAGGGTTTCGACGATGAGGTGTAAGAGTCTAGGATCTAAGGCATGGTGGGGCATGATAATTTGGTTGTGGGGATTGGTGGTTTGGGACTGGGCAACTTGTTAGAGGAGTTCGGTAAATTGGTTGGATATTAGAGTAATTTGGTGATTGTGGTTGGTACTTTGGGTAAATATTTGGGTATTGTAGGGAATGGTAGTGAAGGGGAGGGGTTGGTAATTTAGGGGTGGAGTTTGATACCCTAGCTGGGTATAATATATTGGGAATGAACTTGAAGTAGGTTGAAAGTGGTTTTGAGGAGATGTCTACTTTCTAGGGTTGCTGCTAGGGGTTTTCCTCCTATGTTGCATACCGAAAATAGACATCACATCCTCCTTCCTTTTCTTTAACAATCTTGAAGATCCGACTGAATTCAACATATGGGTGATCTTTCCCGCTATAAGTCCATCTTCAATGGTTTCAGCAATTTTGACTATGTCTGCAAATTTTTCCCTAACGAGGAACATCATCCTCTCAAACATTTAGGAGTGCACAAGCACTTCAACAACCTTTTTTCAGGACACAAGAGGTTGAACTCTAGCAGCCTTTTTCCTCCACTTGTATGCATATTTGCGATATCTCTCTGTAGACTTCTTCCTTATCCTCTCCAATGAATAATGGTCTGGAACAACTTCAACATTATAAGCAAACCTTTACATGAAATTTTTGGCCATGGCATTCCATCTTTCCCATTGGTATACTTCTTGGGAAGTAAGCCAATCTCTGGCCTCTCCACTTAAGCTTTGACTAAACAGTCGAATTAACAATGCCTCATTTTTTCCAATGCCCACAAGTTGGTCATAATAAGCTCTAAAGTGAGCCAAAGGATTTCCCATTCCTTCAAAAGTATCAAACTTTGGAATCTTAAATCCTTCTGGAAGGTCCAAATCAGGAAGAATGCATAGATCTTCATAGTTAAAGCCTGTAATGTCTGGAACATAGTGATACAATCTCATGGGTCTTGTTATTTCTTCCTTTATTCCTAACATAGTCATCTCCTCCCTAGTCTTCCATTCCTTCTCCTTTACCTCATAACAATCAATCTCAGTGTAAGTGGCATGGGGAATTTGTGATTTAGTAAGGAATAGGATATGAAAGGGAACTTTTAGAAGCAATGTTTGAATGACAGGTGGTCTGTAATGACCCCGACATCGTGCGTCATCATTGGAATTTGAAATTTTCACTTTGGATAAATTTTGGACCAAATGTCATCCGAAGGAAGGCAACACAAGTCGTGTGCCTTGGCACTGGTCGTGTGACCCCTAGTGGTACAAAACTTGGTCTTGAATTTTAGAGTTTTGGGATTTTTTGGCCAAGTTATAAGGTATGGCCTGTGACATGGGTCGTAAGGCTTGCCACTAGCCGTGGGGCTGGCCATATGGCCTTTAAGATGGTAAATGTTTTACGTGTTGATTAGGTCATGGCATGAAAGATCAAATTTTGGTTAAGGTTAGTGCCACGGCCCTTTGTACAGACAATTGGAGGGCTCATTGACCATATAGGCAAATGGATGGCTCTCTGATGATCAATTTTTTCTCCAAGTGTTGTAATGTGGGCATTCACACGGACCATGTGACTCCACACGTCCTGTGGTGACCTCTGTATGGGTAAATTTGCCTAATTTTTGTTCTAATTGTTGAAGTCAGGTACCAACTACCAAAATTTTATTTAAGTCAGGGGGTATAGGCAAGGGAATGGGCCATGTTGAGCAACACGACTCGTACACCCTCCCGCGGTGTGGTTAAGGACAACTTTTCCTTCCGTCTCATTAATGATGTTTTCGTAAATTTAATTTATTCTAATGAGTTTTTCGGACTTCCTATGCTATCTTAAGGTTTCCTGATAATCTAAAATCCTATTCAAATTATTCAAACTCATTATCTCATTCTATACTCACTAAAAAACTCCTCTCAAGAACACTTGTAAGAATTCAAGCTTGGGATTCAAGACTAACTCAATTCTTCTTCAAATTCTCTTAGGATTTCATCATTAGGTCTAGGTATGTGGGTTTGATCTTTGGTTCCTTCCAACCAAAGAGACCCAAATCTTTTTGTCCTTCTAACCAAAGAGACCCAAATCTTTTCAATCAAATTTCATGATTTAAGTTCTATTGAATATGGGTTTTCATTATTTGGATTTATTGAATTAAATTGATATATGAGTTGTACATATTTGATAATTTTGAGTTACTTTAATCCCTACTATGATGATTTACATTGAAGTTATGAAGTTATGAATATGCATGTCCCTGTTTAAGGCTTATTTATGCATGAGTGATTATATTATGATTTTAAATATGGATTTAATTATATTTTCATTTGCATTGCATATTATATTGTTAATTTTATATTGAATCATAATTACCCATCTTTCCTCGCATCATTCATGACATTGGATTATTTTGGAAATTATGAAGTGGGTTAAGCCCAATTATGTTTTATATTTTGATTTCGATTTGATATTTGTTATGACAAGAATGCGATCATATACATGTCTATGATTATAGGTCTTTGAGCATTTTGGGTGCTTGCACCACCTTGTAAATGAATGGGTTATTCCTATGCATGATTATTATGATTAAGAATAATGATTTTGGCATTTGAGCCTAAGTATGAATTATTTTGAATAAGTATTTGATTTTTAAGACTAAGAATGCATTGGAATGATTTTGGAAATGACTTAATATCGATGGATTGGGGCCATGAGAGCTATCCTCAAGGGCTCTCTCCCTTTCCTTGAACAATGTGCCTAGCATAGGTTTCCTTTCCGGAATGGGTGTTGTTCCCCTAAGAAAAGATGTATTCGAATGGCTATTGTTCCCATAAGGAGAAGACATGATATGATATGCTATATGTGAAAATCCTATTTGAAATGGGTGTTGCTCTTATAAGAAAGGTTTCTTCATACGAAATGGGTGTTGTTCCTGTAAGGTGAAGCATGGTTTACCTTTGGCAAGTAGACCATCTCTCTATAGATGAAGGGATTTCATCGGGATTCCAAGTAATAGCTCACTAGGTCTTACATATGTTGGTTGAGGTCACATCCCCACTATATATGAGCATCATTTGCACTTCATGCATCATGAATTTCATGGTATCTTATTATATTACATTCCTTGCTATATATCACTTTCTATATTATGTGCCATGTCATCTAACATTAAAATATAGGTTTGATAAGTTACATGCATTGCACGTACTTAGTGTATTCAATTATGCTATCTTGCCTAAATGATGTCACCATTTAGGAACCGAGGACTTGGATTATCTATCGTAAGATGCTTAGCTCGGATCTCAACTTTGATTGTTATGGTGAGTCCTATCTTCTAAGGATGATCCACCATCCTTCCACCTATGTTGTCTTTTATCTCTTATATTTACTTTGATGGTGAGTCTAGGGTATGTATTGGCCCCCGACCTATCTTATGTTAGAGGCATTATTGGACAACTTGTAAATTTCTTTATGTTATATGCTACATGTTATGGAGTCTATGTTATGGCTTGGTTACCTATTGACTATTGTTATGTGATTTAGTTATAACACTTATGGTTTGATTATGTGTTATGATGGAAAGATCCTAAGTCCCGAATTGCCCCCAAAACGTTAGTCATACTTACTCGCCCCTTAGTCATTATGTCCTATGTGTTCTATGAATTCATGTTAATCCCTTTCCCTAAGATGCCACCATAGTTTGAGTCCTACTATCTTATCCCTTAAAAGTATGTGTTACTTTTGAATGCGCTTACTAATCGATGAGGTGCATTTTGGCACTTTGAGGCTTGTTTGGGAACCCTCGAGTTTCCATTCACCGTGTCACTCCTAGACCCTAGGTCTGGGTCATGACAGAGATGGTATCAGAGCCCTAGGTTTGTAAATGATCCTCAAATTCCAACATGCTGCATTAAGTATTGTCATATTCATGTGTTTGAAGTGCACCATGCCTATGAGTGGAGGCTATGACAATGTTTTATGAATTATCTCACTTCTTTATATCTTATGATATGTTATGATTCATATATATTTAGCTTATTTATCTTGGTGGTATCGTTGCTTCATTTCAAAAAATGCCTCAGGGAAGACCTCACCTACCAAGACCAGCTCCGGCTAATGAGGGCAGGCACCACAAAGGCCTACGGATGTGCCTATCTCAAATGGTGAATTTCGTATGGCCTTTTTCCATGCTTGCCCAAGTGGTGATTACTCAGACTAGGCAGGTCAAGCTCTCTCAAGATCCCACTCCAACTTCTATAGTGAGGGATTTCACCTGGATGAATCCTCCAATGTTTTTTGCATCTAAGGCCGATGAGGATGCTCAAGAGTTCATTGATGAGCTAGCCAAGGCATTGAATGTTATGCGTGTCACTTTTAAGGAGAAAGAAAAACTGGTTGCCTATCAATTAAAGGGTGTAACCCAAGTGTGGTACACTCAATGGTCTATGGAGTGGGTTTGTGGTGATGCTATTAATTGGGAGGAGTTCAAGCTTTCTTTTCTGGATTGTTTCTTCCCACTTGATCTTTTGGAAGCCAAGATGACTAAATTTATCAACCTCAAGTAAGGAAATATGAGTATGAGGGATTATTCCCTCAAGTTCACCAAGCTCCCCAAGTATGCTCCGACACTTGTGGCTGATTCTCGTGCAAGGATGCACAAGTTCATTATCGATATCTCTAACTCATTCGTGAAGGAATAATGTACCACCATTCTTATCTAGGATATGGATATTTCTTGACTTGTGGTGTATGCTGAACAGATTGAAGAGGAAAAACTCATAGAGAGGAGGGTACATGATCCTAAGAGGCTGGTTTTGATGGTGGGTTTTCTGGCTCTCGGGGTGGTGGCTTTGGTTGCTTCCAATAAGGCCAAGGTTTAGGTGCTCAGGTTGTTAATGTTAGGATGCCTCCTCTTAGGGCACCGATTAGTGGTGGATAGGGACATCCTTTGTGTGGTAAGTGTGAGAAACCCCACACAGGTGCTTGTTAGAGAGATTTGGGTGCTTGCTTTGTGTGTGGTGATAAGAATCACAAGATTGCAGATTTTCCCAAGAATCCTCAGATGTGTCAAGGTCAGGTGACTCAGGGTGAACAAGGCCAGCAAAGAGCTCTGAAAGGTGTTACCCCGAGGAACAACAGGTTCTATGCTCTTTATGCACATAAGGAGATTGAGGAGGCTCTAGATGTTGTGACTGGTACATTAAAAGTCTTTGATTTTGATGCTTATACTTTTCTTAATCCAGGTGCAAACTTATCTTTTGTGGCTCCTCTATCGACTATTTAGTTTGGTTTGAGTCTAGAAATTTTGAGGGATCCTTGTTTGGTGTATACTCTCATGGGTAAATCTATTGTTGCACATAGGGTCTTTCATGGTTGTCCTATTTCTTATGTTGCATAAGATTTTCGCGTGTGATCTTATGGAACTTGAAACGTATGATTTTGATGTGATTCTTAGAATGGATTGGTTGCATAAATCATATGCCTCTAGATTGTAGAACCGTAAGGTAAAGTTCCAACCTCTCATTGAGACAGTTCTTAAATGGAAGGGTAGTGACTCCACCTTAAGGGTCTATTTATTTCCTACCTCAAGGCTCGGAAGATGATCTCAAAAGGGTGAATTTATCACTTTGTGAGATTCAAGGATGTGGAGTCTGAATCACCTACTCTTGAGTTGGTTTTGATGGTGAATGAGTTTTTGGACATGTTTCCCGAAAGTTGCTAGGTATTCCTCCGCAAAAGGGAAGTAGACATTGGCACAGATCTTCTTCTGGATGCTCAACCTAACTCTATTCCTCCCTATCATATGGCGCTGACTGAGTTGAAAGAGTAGAAGGATCAGTTGAAATATTTGTTGGAGAAGGATTTCATCAAGCCAAGCATATCTCCATGGGGTGCTCCAGTGTTATTTGTAAGGAAGAAAGATGGATCTCTTCAAATGTGTATCGATTATAGGCAATTGAATAAGGTGACCATTAAGAATAAGTATTCATTACCTAGGATCGATAACTTGTTTGACCAACTTCAAGGAGCTACTCACTTTTCAAGATCGACCTCTATTCTGGGTATCATCAGTTGAAGGTTAGACAGTGTGATATTCCCAAGATGGCTTTTTGGACAAGGTATGGGCACTTTGAGTTTATCGTGATGTTGTTTGTCCTAACTAATACACTGGCCATGTTTATGCATCCTATGAATCGGGTGTCCAAGCCATTTCTTGATAGCTTTGTGGTTGTTTTCATCGATGATATTCTCATTTATTCCCGATGTGAGAGGGAACATATGGATCATTTGAGGTTGGTTTTGCAAACCTTGTGGCAGAAGAAGCTATATGCCAAGTTTAGAAAATGTGAGTTTTGGTTGGGTAAAGTTGTTTTTCTTGGTCATATGGTGTCTGGTGATGGTATATAATGGTGGATCCAAAGAAGACTGAGGCCGTAAAGTATTGGCCTAGACTGTTGACTCCTTCGAACATCCGAAGTTTTCTTGTGTTGGCTGGCTACTATAGGAGGTCCGTTGAAGGGTTGTCATCTATTAATCTCTGTTGACTAAGTAGACGCAAAAAAAGGTTTGGTTTGTGTGGTTGGATGAGTGTAAAAAGAGCTTCCAAACTTTGAAGGATCGGCTTACAACAACTCTTGTTTTGACTCTACCAAATGATTTGGATGGGTTTGTGGTATATTATGATACTTCTCAGATTGGGTTGGGTTGTGTATTATGCAACATGGTAAGATTATATCTTATGCATCAAGGAAATTGAAGGTGCATAAACATAATTATCCGACTTATGGCCTTCAGTTAGCGGCAGTGGTATTTGCTTTGATAATTTGGAGGACTATTTGTGTAGGGTGCATGTTGATGTTTTCATCGACCACAAAAGCTTGCAATATGTGTTTACACAAAGGGATCTTAACTTGATGCAAAGGAGATGGTTGGAACTCCTAAAGGACTTCGAAATAAGCGTTCAATATCAACCCGACAAGATGAATGTGGTAGCCAATGCTCTTAGTAGGCTTTCCATGGGAAGTGTGGCTCATGTTAAGGAGGAGAAGAAGGAGTTGGCGAGGGATGTTCACCGCTTAGGTAGGTTGGGTGTGAGGTTGGATGACTCCAATGATGATAGTATACATGTTCAAGATGGGGAGGAATCCTCAATGGTTATTGATCTCAAAGTTAAGCAAGCTCTAGATCCATCTTTGGTTGAATTGAGAAAATTGGTTGGCAAAAAACATATATAGAGGTTTTCTCCCAAGGGAGAAGTGATGTACTTAGGTATCTAGATTGGTTATGTGTTTTCAATGTGGATGATCTTAGGAAGGTTATCATGAGTAAAGCCCATAATTCTCATTATTCTATTCACCTGGGATCTACTAAGATATATCAAGATTTAAAGGAGGTATATTGGAGGCATGGAATGAAAAAGGAAGTAGCCAAGTTTGTATTCGAAATGCCCAAATTGTCAATAAGTGAAAGTTGAACACCAAAGGTACGGTGGGTTGGCTCAAGACATTGAGATCTCGACTTGGAAGTGGGAGAATGTGAATATGGATTTTGTAGTGGGTTTTCTTCGGACCCGAAGGCAATTTGAATACATTTGGTTCATCGTGGATCGGATTACCAAGTTAGCTCATTTTCTACTGATTAAGACTACTTTTGGTGTCGAATATTATACAAAGTTGTACATCCGAGAATTGGTAAGGTTGCATGGTGTTCCCAGGTCTATCATATCGATCAGGGTACCCAATTCACTTCTCATTTTTGGAGGTTTTTTCAAAAGAGACTTGGTACTAAAGTTAAGTTGAGCACCACATTTCATTCTCAAACTGATGGGAAAGCGGAAAGGACAATTCAAAACTTGGAGGATCTGTTCAGGGCTTGTGTGTTGGAGTTTAGGGGTGATTGGGATGACTATCTCCCACTCATTGAGTTTTCTTATAATAATACCTCCATGCTATCATTGGTATTGCACCATTTGAGGCTTTGTACGGTAGGAGGTGTAGGTCTCCGGTAGGGTTGCTTGAGTTGGGAGAAAAAGCTTTGATTGGCCCGGACTTAGTGACAGAGGCTATGGAGAAAGTGAAGTTGATTAGGGAGAGGTTGAAGATGGCCCAAAGTCACAAAAAATCCTATTAAAATGTTAGGAAGAGGGAACTTAATTTCCACGTTGGAGATTGGGTCTTCATGAAAGTCTCACCAATGAAGGGAGTGATGCATTTAGTCAAAAGGGGCAAGATAAGTCCCCAGTATGTAGGCCCTTATGAGGTTATTGAGCGCACTGGAAATGTGGCCTATAGGGTGGAGTTACCCCTGGATTTGAGTTTTTCCGACTCGGTCTTCCATGTGTCTATATTGAGAAAGATGGTTGGTGACCCTAGCACTATTGTGCCTTTGGAAGGCATTGAGGTAGAGGAGAACTTTGAGGAGGTTCCGATGGAGAATTTGGATAGACAAGTGAAATGACTTCATAAAAAGGATGTAGCTTTGATAAAGGTGCTTTGAAGGAACCAACATGTGGAGAGTGCTACATGGGAGGCAAAGTTGGACATGACGAAATTACATTCCCATCTTTTCTAGTGTACTCAGGACTATTCTAAGTGGTCTTAATCCTTTTATTCTTCAGTCTCATGGCATGACATGCTTACATGTGCATTACAATGATTTTTATGATGTTTTGAATGATTTTATTACATTTCGACATGAGTTTTAATGACTTTATAATTTTCAAATGATGAACTATGCATGGTATCTTGTGTTTGGAAGTTTCATAATCTAATTTTCAAGCCTTGTTCTTGGAAATTCGGGGACAAATGTTCCCAAGGGGGAGATGATGTAATGATCTGGATATCGTACGATATCATTGGAACTTGAAAATTTCATTTTGGACAAAATTTGGATCAAATGTTGTCCCAAGGAGGGCTACACGAGCCATGTGCCTTGGCGTTGGCTGTGTGACCCATAGTGGTACCGCATTTGGCCTTGAATTTTGGAGTTTTTGGATTTTTTGGTAAAGTCATGGGGTACGGCCAGTGACACAGATCGTGTGGCCTGCCACTGGTCGTGGGGCTGGCTGTATGGCCTTCAAGATAGGAAAGATTTTACGTGTTGCTTAGCTCGTGGCATGAAAGATCAAATTTTGGCTAAAGTTGGTGCCACGTCCCTTTATACGGACTGTTGGAGGGATCACTAACCATATAAGCAACCGTATGGCTCACTCTAGATCAACGTTTTCTCCAAGTGTTAGGATACGGGCATTAACACGGACTGTGTGACTCCACATGACCCGTGGTGCCCTCCGTGAAGGTAAACTTTGCCTAATTTTTTTTCGAAGTGTTGAAGTCAACTTCTAACTTCCAAAATATTGTTTAAGTGAGGGGCTACATGCAAAGGCACGGGCGGTGGTGAGCCACACGACCCGCACACCTTCCCATGGTGTGGTTACGGACAGTTTTTCCTTCCATCTCATTAATGGCATTTTCATAAATTTAATTTAGTCTAATGACCCTTTGGGAATTCCTGTGCTATCTTAAGGTTTCCTAATAGCCTAAAACCCTATTCAAATTATTCAAACTCATTCTCTCATTCTACACTCACTCAAAAATACCTCTCAAGAACATTTATGGGAATTCAAGCTTGGGATTCAAGACTAACTCAATTCTTCTTCAAATTCTCTTGGGATTTCTTCATTGGGTCTAGGTATGTGGGCTTGATCTTTGGTTCCTTCCAACCAAAGAGATCCAAATCTTTTCAATCAAATTTTATGATTTAAGCTCTCTTTGAATATGGGTTTTCACTATTTGGATTTATTAAACTAAATTGATGTATTGGTTGTACATATTTGATTATTTTAAGTTACTTTAGGCCTTATTATGATGATTTATGCTGAAGATATGAGGTTATGAGTATGCATGTTCCTTTTTAAGGATTGTTTATACATGAGTGATTATATTATGATTTTAAATGTGGACTTAATTATGTTTTCCTTCGAATTTCATATTATATTGTTGATTTTAGATTGAATTTTAACTACTCATGCTTGTCTCACATCATTTATAGCATTTGCATTTATGGCATGTGATTATTTCAAAAAGTATGAAGTGGATTAAGCCCAATTATGTTTTATGATATGATTTTGATAGTCTATTGGTTATGACAAGAATGCGATCACATACATGTCTATGATTATGCCTCTTTGAGAATTTTGGGTTCTTAAACCATCTTGTATATGAGTGGGCTATTCCTATATAGTATTATGACTATGAACTATAATTTTGGCATTTGAATTTTGGCATTTGAGCATAAGCATAAATTATTATGATTAAGTATTGGTTTTAAGACTAAGAATGCATTGGAATGGTTTTGGAAATGACTATTGTCTCTCTCTCTCTCTCTCTCTCTCTATATATATATATCTATCTGCCCCCAATCCATCGATGCTAAGTTGTCATCCCACAAGAATAAATATGCGTATATGTGTGTATATATATATATATATATATATATATATATATATATATATATATATATATATGATTAAGTGTTGGTTTTTAAGACTAAGAATGGGTTAGGATGGGTT
>JAOTQR010140640.1:0-20637 GCA_025774065.1 Solanum ossicruentum | reverse complement strand
CTGCTTGCCGGGGCATGGGCGCTTGGCGCAGGGCATGCCGAGGCGGAAAATTTTGGGGCGATTTTTGCAAAGTTGGCGCGGGACGTGTCACTAGGGCCTAAAAGTGGCAGGTGAATAGGGAACCCGAAGGGACCCCAAACAAACCTCTTAGCATATCATCACACATCTTTGGTCGCGGAAGCAAGTAAAATAACAACAAGAGATAGTAATTAGGGATAACCGAGGCTAAGAGACATCTTTCATATCATAAGCAACAAGAGTCAAGAGAGAAGAAAAGCTCATAGCATAGATACATGACATTTCCACAGCACCTCTACTACGTAGATAAGAGCGAGGGCCAAGACAAGCAACCTAACTCACCTTCATAGTTAAAGTATACAATGAATAAAGAGAGTCTTTAATATGTAGCATAGAAACATAGACGTTGTCCTCAGAATGGAGGACTCACCAACTAGTTTGAATAGATACCACTAGCCACGTAGAGAAGGAGGATGACCAAACAATGTTCTGGTTCCTTTATGGTAACATCATGTTGGCATAGAGTATGTGTTAGTACATTTGAATATACTACATATGTAGGATGCAAATGCAAAAACAGATAGGCAACATAGGAAAAATGCATAATCATATGCATACTAACTATATGACATGTATGAATGATGCTTGAAGTAAAACATGCTTATATAGAATACATTACGTAGGTAAGAAGAGGCCATCATCATAGACCAACCAACTAGTACTCAGAATCCAAGGCTTAACACCCCCTTGGTAGTGGTCAAGCTATTAACCCCTCAACATGGTTACTGGACATCACACCCTCCATCTAAGTGGTCAAGGTATCAGTGCCTCAACAAGGTTAATGGACATCAGACTCTCTATCATAGTGGTCAAGGTATCAACCCTCAACAAGGTTAATGGACATCACACCCTTCATCAAAGCGGTCAAGGTATCAAACCCTCAACAAGGTTAATCGATATCACACCCTCCATCAAAGTGGTCAAGGTATCAACCTCTCAACAAGGTTAATAGACACACCCTCCATCATAGTAGTCTAGTTATCAACCTCTCAACAAGGTTAATGGACATCACACCCTCCATCAAAGTGATCAAGGTATCAACCACTTAACAAGGTTATGGTTAACACACAACACTATAATAGCTTATTAACACATATACAACCTACTTTCATCCTCATAGAGTCATACATCTCATATTCCTAGCATTACACCTTCAACGAATCAAGAGTCATAATCAAGACATTTTATCAAACATTTGCCAGGTGTGTAATGCTAGTGTAAAACCATGCAATTCAAGAGTGAAATCATGCAAGAAAATTCATTGTAAAACAATCAATCAACAATTGGTAATACCCTCAAACAATATAATCAAAACCATTCATCAAATTTCATAATAGGTCTTAGATTCATAGCTTAAAACATGGTAAAATGATCAATTTCATAAATGCCTAGGATAGTGTGTAGTGAAATTCATAATAAGTAAGACCCATGAGTAAATCAACTTTCAATCATGCAATTTTAGGTAAAAGGAAGCTTGGACATCATGGTTGAAAGGAACCCATGAAAGAAACCCACAAGTT
Source organism: Solanum ossicruentum (assembly GCA_025774065.1). Taxonomy (NCBI): domain Eukaryota; kingdom Viridiplantae; phylum Streptophyta; class Magnoliopsida; order Solanales; family Solanaceae; genus Solanum; species Solanum ossicruentum. The sequence continues at coordinate 19,039 of JAOTQR010140640.1, read as the reverse complement.
TTAGCTTTGGAGAATTCCTTGAAAAAGATTTGAAATGGAGACTTGAATCTTGAATGAGAACCTTAAGATCCGGATGAGTTTTGGGACTTGAATTTTGAGAGAAATGTTAGTCTAAGTGTTTGAGTAAGTACTAGAGAATGTCTTGAGTGATATGAGAGTGAAATATGGCTAATTATAGGTATTTTCAAGTATGGGAAGTCTTAGGCCCAAGACCCAAAAGCCTTGGAATGAAGTGAAAAAGTGGCATATTTTGAACACTTTGGCACACTTAGTGCGTCGTTTCAAGGGCGCGAATGCTCACTGTTTTCGCAAATTTGTAAAAGTGAAATTGTGAATCGTTCGCTCTAAAATTGGGGTTAGACCCATTTTCCACTCAATTTGACCCCCTGATCAATAATATGAAGTCAGATTTTTGAAATAACGCATGGATTTTGAGATATATAGAAATTATGATTCTGGACATCTCCGAGACGCATTTTTGGGCACTTGATGGGGTAGTTTCAAGAGAACTTGGAGCTTAAAGAGAATCCTTTAGTTCCCAAGTTAGGCTTGAAATCCTTGGAATTTGAATGAGATATTTGGTTAAGTCTTGGAGAGGGTTTGGAGAGGGTCTTGAGCGATATAGAGTCGAAAAATAACTAAATATAGGTGTTTTCACACATAAGTGGATATGGGGCTATGACCCCAAGGCTTTTGGGCCGAAATGAAAAGCCAAGGAAAATAATACACTGGTCCATGCCCTTGGCGTGTCGCGGTAGGGCATGAATGGCCACTAGAAATTGAAAATTAGTGAAAACTATTTTTTGCTATGGGTCCTCTAAAATCGGGTTTATACCTATTTCCCATACAATTTGGCTTCCAAACAAGAATATGAAGTCAAATTTTTGATATCATGCACAGATTTTGAGATATATGGAAATTGCAATTATGGACATTTTCGAAGCACATTTTTGGGGCGCTTCAATATCTCCCATGGGAACATTCATCCCCGAATGTAAAAGAAACGTACATAAGAGAAGTAATCATGAAAAATTTCAGCCTAACATGAATGCAACAAATGCATTTAAACATCATTTTCAAAAACTCTCAACATGAGTGTTAACAATTACCATAAACTTGTCAACATAAATATGAGTGCATGCAAAATGATATTAGGGTAGAAACTTAAGACATGAAATCATATAGGGGACTTAAATTAGTACCTTCGGCTTGAGTCGATGGACGATATATGAATATCGCTTTCTCATGTCCGCCTCGACTTCCCATGTGGCACTTTCAATTTGTTATATCCTCCAAGGGACCCTGATAGAAGCTACGTTTTTTTTTCTCAACCTCTTTTCTTGACCATCCAAAATTGCCACCGGGACCTCTTCATAAGTCAAATTATCTCCTACAACACCCAAAACATCCAAGGGCACTATACCACATGTGTCACCCACACACTTTCTCAACGTGGATACATGGAAAATCGGATGAATGATATTCATCTCTATAGGCTACTCCCAACTCATAAGCAACCTTACCAATCCTCCTCGAAACTCAATAAGGACCCACAAATCTTGGACTTAACTTCCCCTTCTTGCTAAATTGAACCACACCCTTAATAGGTGAGACTTTGAAGTATACCCAATCACCAACCTTAAACTCAAGATCTTTTCTCTTCATATCGGAATAGGACTTTTGACTACTTTTGGGCTGTTTTCAATCTCTCCCTAATCAACCTCACCTTCTCCAAGGCTTCCATGACTAAATCCAGACTTAACAAAGCCATTTCCCCCACTTCAAACCACCCTTCCGGGGATCTACAATGCCCACCATATAGAGCTTCAAAAGGAGCCATACCAATACTTTAGTGGTAACTATTGTTTCAAGGAAATTCAATGAGTAGTAATTGTTCATCCCAACTACCCTTAAACTCCAAAACACAAGCTCTAAGCATATCATGAAGGATTTGGATAATCATCTCGGCTGGACATCTGTTTAAGGATAAAAAGTCATGTGAAGCTTAACCTTGGTACCAAGACCTCTTTGGAAGGACCTCCAAAAGTGAGAAGTCAATTGAGCATCATAATCTAAACTGATAGTCAAGGACACCCCACGTAATCTAACCAACTCATGTATATACAACTTGGATTAATCTTTGGCACCATAACTAGTTTTTACCGATAAGAAGTGAGTCGACTTTGTCATTTTATCCACAACAACCTAAATAGATTCAAAATGTCTCCTGGTCTTAGGCAACCCAACCACAAAATCCATGTTGACCTTTTCCCACTTCTAAGTAGGAATCTCTATGTCTTAGGCTAGGTCACCCGACCTTTGATGTTCTACTTTCACTTGTTGGCAATTGTGACATCCATATATGAACTTGGCAATGTCCCTTTTCATACCACCCCACCAATACTCTTCCCCCAAGTCTCTATACAACTTTGTAGAACCGGGGTGAATGGAATAGGATGAGTTATGAGCCTCCTACATGATCAATTCTTTCAAATCATCTACACTTGGCATACACAATCTACCTTGGAACCTAAGGGCACTATCTCCCCCTTGGGAGAAAACCTCCACTTCACCATCTCTCACAAAGGCCTTCAACTCTACTAAGGCGGGGTCAAGATCTTGTTTTGCCTTTACCTCCTCAATCAAGGAAGACTTAGAACCATCAACAACCACTACACCACCATTATCAACTTCACCTAACCTAACCCCCAATCTAGCCAACCGGTGGACCTCTCTAGACACCTCTTTGCCACTTTCATCAACATGAGCTACACTATCCATAGACACCTTACTTAGAGCAGTGGTCACAACATTAGCTTTGCCAGGGTGATAATGTACACTTATATCAAAATCTTTAAGGAGCTATAACCACCTTCTTTATATCAATTTAAGATCTCTCTTGGTGAACACATATTGGAGACTCTTGAGGTCAGTAAACACATCAACATGAACACCATACAAGTAGTGATGCCAAATTTCTAAAGCAAATACCACGGCTGCCAATTCAAGATCATGGGTGGGATAATTCTTCTTTTAAAACTTAATTTGTCTAGAGGCATATTCTATAACCTTACCACTTTGCATCAAAACACACCATAAACTAATTCTTAAGGCATCAGAATATAAAACAAACCCTTCCAACCCTTCTGGTAGAGACAAGATAGGAGCGGAGAAAAGCTTATCTTTCAAAGTTTGGAAAATCTTTTCACTCTTATCGATACACACAAATTTTGCCTTTTTTGTGTCAATTTAGTAATGGCAGAAGTAATAGAAGAGAAAGCATTTACAAATCCCCAGTAATAACCTGCCAAACTTAAGAAACTTCTAACATTCAATGGAGTCAAAGGTCTAGGCCAAACTCTAATAACCTCCATTTTCTTAGGATCCACCTTAATGCCATCACCCAACACCACATACCCTAGAAAAGGAACCTTTTTCAACCAAAACTCATATTTCTCGTATTTTTCATACAACCTCTCCTCCCTCAAAACTTGCAACACCCCTTAAGTGATCCATACACTCCTCCTCACTATGGGAACAGATCAAGATATCACCAACAAAAACCATCAGCAACAAGTTAAGGTACGATTTAAAGACCCTATTCATGAGGTCCATAAATATAGCTGGTGCATTAGTCAACCCAAAGGACATAACCATAAACTCAAAGTGCCCATACCTAGTCTAAAAAGTCATCTTAGGAATGTCATACTCCCTCACTTTCACTTGGTGATACCCGGACTGAATATCAATCTTAGAAAAGTTACTAGCCCCTTGAAGTTGATCAAAATGGTCATTAATCCATAGTAAAGGGTACTTGTTCTTTATGGTGACTCTATTATGTTACCGGTAATCAATGCACAAGGTAACTTATTAGGCCTTATAAAACTCTTCTCCAACAAATCCCTCAATTGCTCCTTCAACTCCTTCAATTCTGTCGGGGCCATATGGTATGGGGGAAAAGAAATGGGTTGTATATCGGAAGAAGGTCTATACCAAAGTGTATTTTCCTTTCAGAAGGAACATCAAGAAGCTCATTGCGACAGATATCAAGAAACTCATTAACCACCCAAATCGACTCAGTAGGAAGGACTTTTGACTCAACATCCCTAACCTTCACAAGATAATGGAGACAACCCTTAGAAATCAACTTTTGGGCCTTAAGGAAAGAAATGAATCTACCCTTGACTACCACATCATAACTTTCCTACTCAAGGACAGGCTTATTAGGGAATCGGAATTTCATCCTACGGGTTCTATAATCAATAGAAGCATAATATGTATGCAACCAATCCAACCCAAGAATGACATCAAAATCCACCATATCTAATTCAACAAAATCAGAAGGCAAGATTGTATTTAAGATGAACATGGGATAATTTCTATAGACTCTTTTAGCAACAATGGACTCACCAACAGGGGTAGACACTTCATAAGGTTCACACAATAATTTGGGGCTAACATGAAGCTTTTTTTCAACAAAAGGAGTAATAAAAGAAAGAGTGGCACCCAGGACTATCAATGCATATACATCAAATAAAAAATCTTTAACATACCAGTGATGACATCAAGCACCTCATCTACCCCTTTTTTCCCTTGAAGAGCATACAATCTGTTTTACCTTGGAGAACCCCCCTGTTGGCCTTCTCACCCTTTTTGACCTGCATTTGCACCTTGGACTTATGGACAACCATCTCTACCTTTGTTGTGAGCATGAGGACAATCAATCACCTTATGACCCATTTCCCCACAACCATAGGAAGCATTAGAGTTCTTCAAACATGGGCCAGTATGGCTCTTATCACATCCTTGGCACATAGGGTTAGGCATTGCACCACCACCACCTATGAACCTTGGGTTTTCATTAGAAAACCTCCTATTAGGAGCATTGCAAGACCCTTGGCCGTGGAACTTGTGGCCTTGAAGAAACTGGCCACCATTGGAATTTTGGAATCCACCTTCAAAATAAGCCCTCTTGGACTCACCACTTCTTCTCTTTCTAAGCTTTTCCCCTTCTAGTTGTTAGGCATATGTCATGAGGTGGGACAAATCCACATCACTTATTAGCATGGCAGTACGATATTCCTTATTAACCAATTCAGACACACCCAACACAAATTTGTTCATCCTTAATCTCGGCTTGGCAACTAATTGTAGGGCATACTTCTAAAGTTGGTTGAACTTGAGGGCATACTACCTCACACTCATGGAACCTTGGTTAAGGCTCAAAAACTCCATCATTTTAGACTCTGTTAGCATGATATGAAAGAACCATTTGAGGAATGTGGCTTTGAATTCTTCCCAAGGAATATAATCACTATTTTTTCTCTCCAACCACCATTGTGTAAACAAAATTTGAGCCACCCCTTTGAGTTGATAGGCCACCAACTCCGCCTTTTCCTCCGAATTGACCCCATAATAGATAGAACTTTGTACATCTCATTAATGAACTCTTGGGGATCCTCATCCATCTTGGATCCATGGAACTTTGGTGGGTTCATTCTAGTGAAATCCCTCACTCTAGAAGCCAGTGTGGGAGCATGAGGGGCTTGGACCCCTTGGTGAATTTGGTTGGTCAAAGCATGAGCCAACATTGTAATAGCATCCAAGAACTCATCTTGGGCCACCTCTCCACCTTGAGGAGTTGGAGGAGTAGTTTGCTCCTCGGTGTAAGGGCTCTCCTTCTTGGAATTACCATGATCTGGAAGAGCAAAAAGCATTCATTAGGGTAAAAGCCTTACACTTACATCTAAGGCATGATATAGACCACAAAAAAGTGAAATATTTCCTAAAATATCTCATAGCCTCCAATTTTGTAGTTGTGGAGCGCTTCACAACCACGAATAAGAATCTAGTCGATGTGATATGTTGGATTCCGAGGACCATTAACAACCTAGTGCTCTGATACCAAGTTCGTCACAATCGATGCCTAGGGCTTAGACGTGACATAGTGAATGGGGAACCCAAAGGAACCCTAAACAAGCCTAATAGCATATCAATCACACATTTTTGATTGCGGAAGCAAAAATAACAACATGAGGGACATAATTAAGGAAAAAGGGACTAAGGAAAGTCTTTGATAATCATAAAATACTCAAGAGTTAATCTCATAGCATAAGTACATTATTTGTTCCAACAACACCTCTAATATATATTGGAGTGGGAGCCAAGACACTTTCTGGGCTCACCCTCATAGCATCAAGTGTTGAACATAAAGAGATTTCAAATAGTAAGAGTAGCATAGCTAGTGTCCCCATACTTGAAGACTCACCAAAGCTTATCTTCCGAAATGCCAAAACTTGCCACGTAGAGGACGACCTAGAGGTACATCAGTTCTTACATGATAACATCAAGTAGGCATAAAGTATATGTTACTACGTTTGAATATACTAAGTATTTAGGATGCAATGCAACAAGACATAAGCCAATATATTCAAAATACATAATCATAAGCAATGGATAAGTATAATATCAATATGATATGCATGAAGAATGCTTGAAGTAAAACATGCTTGTAAATCATATATCTTGCAAATATAGATTACATGTATAGGAAGATATCATAACCCACATAGACCAAGCTATCTATTACTTGTAATACAAGGCATGTCACCCCCTTGGAAGGTGATTGAGGTATCCACCCCTCAATATGTTGGTATGGGCATGTCACCCCCTAGACAAGGTGGTTGAGGTATCTACCCCTCAACATGGTAGTATGGGGCATGTCACCCCCCAACAAGGTGGTCGAGCTATCTAGCCCATAACAGGGTAGTATGGGCATGTCACCCCCCAACAAGGTGGTTGAGGCATGTCACCCCCTCAATAAGGTGATTGGGCATTTCACCCCCAATAAGGTGTGGTTAACTTGCAATACTATAGATATTTTTCATAAATTCAATGCATAAATACAATCCCTTAATCCTCATTAGGTCACTTGACTTGTGAACCATGTAGTAGTTCATCAATAACTTGAGAATCCTTGTCAAGACATTTTATCAAACAATCGGTGGGTGTGTAATGCTAGTTCAAAATCATGCAATTCAAGAGTGAAATAATATGAAAAGACTCAATGTAAATCAACCCACCAATATATAGTAAATCCTCATGAAAAATACCTTGAAGTCTATCATCAAATCTCATACGAGATCATAGTTTCATAGGTAAAAAATATGCATATTCTCAATGGACAAAACCAATTCGTAGTATAAGCTTGGAATAGATAGACATGCTTAATCAATCAACATTTCATAAAACCCCAACATACTTTGTAATGTAAATCCATAATAAGAGATACCCATAGATGATACAATTTGGAAACATGCAATTTTCATGAAAAGAAGGATTGGGATCCATGGGTGAAAGGATCCAATGGGTAAAACCCATATAACTCAAACTTGGTTTTTCTTTAGATGAGCTTGAAGAGATCTTGGATCTTGAAGAGTATCCTTGAGTTCCCAAGTTAGGCTTGAAATCCTTGGAATTTGTATGAGATATTTGGTTATGTTTTGGAGAGAGTTTTAGAGGGGCTTGAGTGATGTAGAGTTTAAAAATGGCTATGTATAGGTGTTTTCACGCATAAGTGATGGGCTATGACCCCAAGGCCTTTAGGCCGAAATGAAAAGCCAAGGAAGATAATACACTAGTACACACCCTTGGCATGATGTGGACTAGATGCGAACCACCTTCCAACACTAATTTAGCGTGTCACGACTAGGGCGTGGATGGCCACTCGAAGTCAAAAATTAGCAAAAATTATTTTCTGCTACTAGTCCTCTAAATTCAAGTTTATATCTATTCCCTACTCAATTTTCCCCCCGATTTAGAATGAGTCAGATTTTTTGTATCACGCATGAATTTTGAGATATATAGAAATTACAATTATGGGCGTTTTTGAAGCACGTTTTTTGAGCATTTTTGGGGTGTTTCAATGTTCAAAAGTGACTAAGTATTTAATATAGCATGAAATGAAAGTGGTTGTTTTCCCTGAAATAGAGGACTCACCAATAGACATATTCAAGAAAGTCTACTAGCCACGTGGAGAGGATGAGTACGCGCTCCGATCTCTACATGGTTAGATTATGTAGGTAAAAAGTATGCATTAGTACTTTGAATGTACTAGTATGTGGGCATGCAATGCAACAAAGCATAAAAACCGTAAAATAGAAATAATATAATCATTTAAAATATTTCTTAGGCTATGCAACATAGGATAATACATAGGAAAGTAAGGAATGCACATTTAATTGATTTCATGGTAGAACACTTAAACATGGAACAATAAGGAACACATAGCATCATGTATAATTAAAATTATATTACCTTTTAGGAACAACAAAGCATCTATGTCAAGGGAATTACCATCTTACTATAAGTGAACCATTAGTTATCATAAAGAAGAATACCATGCATACTTGAAAAGAGAGAGTCATATGCCTTTATGAGTAACACCATTAGCAATACGAAGGGATCATACACATATGTGAGGAAATCATTTGAATTTGTAAAATAATGAGTCATATGAATTCAAAACACCATCCGTAGTAGTATGCATATTTAGACATGATAACAAGGAACCATCAAAAATCATCATAAGAGGATATCTTGGGGACATAATGGGAGCATGAACAAATATAAGAAAATAATAGATCAAGAGTGACATATACCGAAAGCCTTTGGGGAGTTCATAAAACATAGTGAGAGAGACTATAATTGATATAAAAATCATGTGAGCTAATCCATGGATTCCTAATGGCTCCCCTACACCAGCACAAAAGAGGGTGTCACTATGAAAAGGTGAACCTCCAAATGCCTAATGGATCCACTAAGCAATGTGTCAACTGAGTGCTCGCCTCTAATTCTTGGACTCAGGCACTCACCTCAAACCCTCAGTCTCGGGTTCTCACCTTAAGCCCTCAGTCTCGGGTTCTCACCTCAAGCCCTTATCTTTAGGGTACTCACATCTTAGGGATTTGGGTAATCACCTCTCATCATTTTACCTATGTTGACATGTAGTTTTGGGACTTGTGTATTTGCCTCTAGTCCACTAGTGCTGGGTAGTGCTCTCACAAGAGCATAAGATCATAAGTCATAGAATCATATCATTAAAATCATTCTAAGTCATGTGGGAGGGTAATTTATCCAACCCCAAACCCATTGATATCATAAAGTCAAAGTCATAAGATAGCTCCTTATTCATTCCTTAGATGGGAGATCCTCCACCATAAACATTCATTCATTAAATAGATAGAGATCCTCTACCATCAACATACATTCATAGAAAACTTTTCATAAGACAATAATAAACATAGAATATCTCATAAGTCTTCATTCCTCATTATTTAAAAATCATACTCCAATACATATAGCGAAGATCATCAATTCAAATTATTCTTGAACAACCTATCATAATTGTACATATAAGCTTTCAAAACATGAATGTGAAAATATGAAATTCATCGCATACAATCCTCAACTTCATAGTATTTCATGGTACCACAACATTTATAGCTTTGAATATTATAAACTAGCTCATGAAACCGTCACATCATAACATCAAAGAAAGGTCTTCATATCATCCATGTCTTGCCATAAGGCCTTCATTACATAAGAGGTTCGCCACATAACTTAGTCAAAAGATAGTGGGTATATGTATTTAAGCTTAATATCATAGAATTCAAGAGTAAGGAAGATGAGAGGAGTAATATTAAAGTCATTTAAGAAGTCATTGAGACAACCCACCATCATACTTGCAAAATCCCAATTTAGGTGTCATGAAACCCATTTAAAAATTCATAATATTTTCAATTCTTTCAAGATCTTATAGCATACAAAGTTCTAATATATAGGTATATCATAATCTCAATCATTAGTAGGATCCCATGTATCAATTGATCAATAACTGATAAAGTCCCAATATATTTTATGCAATGGAGTGATGATAGAAGAAAGCCATAATGAATCAGTTATTAGAATCAAGAAAGAGCTTTGGGGCTCCATGGGTGAAAGGACCCATGGATGGAAGACCCACATACCTTAAACATAAGATTTTCATGAATACAACTTGAAGAAGTTGAACTTTACTTGGTTTCTTTAATTCCAACAAGAGTTCTTGAAAAACTTGAAATTGAATGGAAGATTTAAGAAGATTGGTATAATGCCCTAGATCTTAAGCTAAGACCCAAGTCATTGATCGTATATGTATAGGATCAAGTAGATGACTTCTAAGGTGTTGAGATACATTTATTGGTATTAAAATATTATTATATGTGTTGTGGAGTCATAGAACATCTCTTACATCGAGCCAAGACCAAAGGATTTCAATCAACTAAATTTCGATATGAAATCGTATAAAGATCAAATTCAAAGGGGAATATCTCTATGCACATAATGAAGTATGTGATCCACTATCTACCAAATTATATGTCATTGAATTAGCTTTTCAACACTTCTAATTTTACCTCATTCCGAGTTTAGTGTAAGAAGGTATGATCATTTTATTGAAGCCTTGCTAGGGTGTAATAAAGGGCAATGGTCAGTTTGACTGCCTAATATATTCACCACATCACCAAATTGGCCTCTAAATCACTCCAAAAAGTTTGAAAACTATCAAAAAGGGTGATCTAAAGGTCCTATTTGGTATACCACCAAATGGTTTGGCAATGGGACCTCTAGTCTGCCGATTTTGCCGATGGGACACTTCAAAACATCAATTTTTGAACTTCATTTATACTCTCCCAGGCTAAGGTTTCAACTCATAGTACTCACATACACTCTTTTATGTTATTCCTGACGCTAATCCTCTCTAAGTTCCTCCCAAAAAGCTTCTATTTAATCTCAATCTTTTCAAGAACTCTTGTTGGAATTAGAGAAACCAAGTGAAGCCCAAGTCTTCTTCAAGTTCCTTTCAAGAAAAATCCAACTCTAAGGTATGTGGGCTTCACTCATGGTTATTCTTTCACCCATGAATTCAATCCTTCTCTATTACCAAATTTCATGATTTTTAAGATTGAATACTTTATGGGTAAACTTTATTATGCATTATATACATGATTTGAGTTTGGATTAGTCAAGTATTGATTGATTAAGCATGAATATATATTGAAGGCTTATTCCATAAGTTGATTTATATATTGAAGCTATGCATGATGTAAACTATTTAAAGCAATAAAGATTGTGAACTTTTAGGACAGATTTTATGATACCAAAATTAGGGCTTCTACTACAATGTTGATGGGTTGAACTGAATGATTTCCAAATGAATTGATTTTACTCCTCTTTTGTCTTATACTTTTGAATTGCATGATTTTAAGCATATTTACATATATCCACCATGTTTGACTAAATTTACATGACAAGGATTCTTATGTTGATGAAAGACTATGGTATGTTTTGCAAGACATGTATGATATGATAAATTATGGGCTCCTAAGCATGTGTTGAACAAATGAAAAGTTCCTATGATTTGTAAGATGTTGATCCCTTATACTATGTCTTACCCTCTTGTGAATGAATATTGTCTGCGTGAAGTAGTCAAGTGTGATAAGTTTTTTACCCTCATATACAAAGTAACGCTCACTAGAAGGGTCAAGTATATTACAAGTCCTACCCTCATGTGTAAAGCAATGCCCGCTAAAAGGGGTCAAGTTTATGAAATGTTTCACTCTCTAGTATAAGTTTTATGTTCACATGTAGGGGTTAACTATATGAATGAGCTACGCATACCATGTTATCATATTGTTTAATAAGTCATTCAAGTCATGATTAAATGTATGATTATGACAAGCAATTCTGTAGGACTAAACTTAGCACCAAAAGAGACTTAAGGTGGGAGGCGGAACCAAGGGGTCCTCATATAAAGTCTTGGTGCTTTAACTATGTGCCTCCATAAGTTCATGCTCTTTTTACTAAATGGACTTTTACTTATGGATCCAACTAGGTCAAGTTACCCATTATGTGGGTCAAGTTTGGTTTACCTTGGCAAGTAGAGCACATATTTTTCAGTTAGGAGGCAAACATTGAGAATCCAAGTAGTAGCTCGCTTAATCTTATATGTCGGTTAAGCTCTCCTCCCATATATGTATGTTATATTATGAAAGTTTGACTATCTCCATGTATGTTCTAGATTGAGCAATGATCATACCTATCATATTAGTCTTATACCTATTGATTATAATTATGCATCTTGTTAATTATGAATTATGTCATTGTTGCATTGCATCCCACATACTTAGTACATTCCAAGTACTAACACATACTTTTTTCACTACATGATCTAACCATGTTGGGACCGGAGCTCCTATTCATCCTCCTTCTCCACGTGGCTAGTCAGATATTTTAAAAACTGCTATTGGTGAGTTCTCCACACTAGGAACAATATCCACTTTCCTTTAATTCTTTTATTAAGACTTCTCTATCTTGGATATTTATCTTTTGATAGTGAGCCTGGGAGATGCCTATGCCCGTATTCCATTCGTACTATAGGTATTGTTGGATATGGATATTTTCTTACTAAGCTTGAATCTTATTAAGTTTATGTAATTATGAAAGACTTCCCTTAGTCCCTTTATCCCTTCCTATGCTTGTTGTATGTTGAGGATGTGATAGAAGTCCCAAGTCCCTATAACATCCGCATAGCATGAGTTATACTTACCCGCCCCTTATACTTTATTTGCTATGTGATTCATACAAATCCTCTTCCCTATAACATCCCCATAGCGTGAGTCCAAAGTCCCAATTCCCTTAGAATTATTTGTTGCTTACTTGTTGCTAAATTATGCTTCCTCAACAAAGGATGTGCACACGATATGCAAAGAGGCTTGTTTGGGCTTCCTTCAAATTCCTATTTATCATGTCACGTCTAGGCCCTAGTGTCACGGGCCTCGAGTCTTGGCGCGCAGCATGCGCCCGTGCAGCGCCTGGAGGCATCCCATACTACCCCCAGACTAGCCTAACCTTATATAGCGTACCGACTGGTTTCACCCTGCCATGGGCTCATCAGGGAAGCAGCAATAGCTCTGACCAGTTGTGCCCTTTGTATGATCAGCTCCCTTCATAGTTATGTCCTTGACAAGCGACAAGCTCCCCAAACTTAATTGGGTCGGCATGCCTGAACTCGTTCAAGCTAATGCAAGTAGGGCAGAACGCATTATTGCTAAAGTCACCTCCCCTCCACAAGGCAGTTTGATATAGCTGGCACGTATGCTTTGCATGGTCCTTCATGGTTACGGATACCGGTCTGTAACATTCTCCACCACTCAATGTTGCAACGACCTCAGCACAATACCGTCGATGGAACTCTCCCCTTGGACTGCTGCAGATCACCTCGTGCCTCCACGTCCTGAGTTCACACCCTTTACATGCCCGAAGCGTCCCACACTTTATAGGGAAGGACTCCTCCCAAGGATCGACATGCTTCCATTCTAATGCCACTTCTTCGCTTTGCCATGCCTCCTCTTCGCACCAAGCAAAGTATTCTCCCCTCTGAGAACTGGTCGTCACCACGACCATCTGGAGCATCCAGCTATAAAGAGCATGTACTACTCCGATAACATTTGTCACGGGCCTAGAGTCTTGGCGCGCAGCATGCGCCCGTGCGGCACCTGGAGGCATCCCATACTACCCCCAGACCATCCTGACCTCATATAGCGTACCGACTGATTTCGCCCTGCCATGGGCTCATTAGGGAAGCGGCAATAGCTCCGACCAATTGTGCCCTTCGTATGATCAGCTCCCTTCATAGTTATGTCCTTGACAAGCGACAAGATCCCCAAACTTAATCGGGTCAGCATGCCTGAACTCGACCAAGCCAATGCAACTAGGGCAGAAAGCCTTATTGATAAAGTCACCTCCCCTTTCCAAGGCAGTTTGATATAGCTGCCACGTACGCTTTGCGTAGTCCTTCATGGTTAAGGATACCGATCCGTAGCACTAGGCATTGGTTGTGACAAGCTTGGTATCAGAGAACTAATTTTGTAAATGGTCCTCAAAAATCAAACACACTGCATCAAGTAGAGTCTTGTTCATGGTTGTGAAGTGTACCACAACTATGAATAGGAGGCTATGAGGCGTTTTAGGAAATGGTTCACTTCTTCATCATCTATGTCATGCTTTAGATTTAAATTAAATTTCCCTTTTCCTAATAGATGGTCATTTTCTATTTCAGATCATGCCGCCATGGAGAATGCCACAAAAAGCTCCTACACTTGAGGGCAATCCAGCCCCTCCAGTTCCTCACACTCCAAAGAAGAAGTAAGGGTCGCGTATCTTGAATACCGGAATGTCATTTCCATTTGGCACAAGCCATGACCAACAAACTGAAACAATGAGCCCAAGCTCCCCATGCCCTCACCCTGGCTTCAAGAGTGATGGATTGTTATACCCCACATTTTACATGTACTAATGCTATGCAAATGAATCATTTTATGGTTTGGTCAAATTAGCGTCAATTCTTGAAAGTTCTTAAATCTCGTGTTAATGGGCGAATGTGAGTATAAATACTTAAGAGGGTCGAGGGTATATATGTGCTGGTGGTAAACTGAGTATATGTCAACCCTAAACTAAGTAAAGAATTGAGGTTATTGGATGACTTAATAATTTAGTAGGTGAATCACCTACTTTCTTGGCTTAAAATTGATAGCTGAACAAAGACGAGGCTCGGCATCGAATTTATTCAAGTTCAATAATGAATAAATTCCATGTTAAGGGTATAACTTTGACCCATGTTTTAGTAGCATAAAAGGAACTTATTTTCAATCCAATAAGAATTTAAAAACGTCCTAAGTGCACTACAAACAACTTGTCCATTTGGACCCAAAACCAACTAAGAACAAAGCTGGAACTTGGCAGCAAAGGTCCATCATATTTGAGACCCAATTAAGCCCAATTTTGGAGGATAAGATACTGAATTATTAGAATATTAATGGGTGACGTTATTAGGTCTAAAGTGGAGGACAAAGTTGGCCAAATTGATCTTCAAAAACAGATCAAGTGCAACACTAATTCATTCCACTAGGAAATAAAGTTTCAGCTTTCTTAAAGTCTTTTGTCTTCTCTCTAATTCACTTCACCAAGCTGAAAACACATTCTCTAAGGATTTTGAAGGGAATCCAGAACCTATAAGGCAAGGTGAGAAATTATAGTTGTGTATTTAGTATGATTTCTTAATAAAAAACAAGAAGTATATAGTATCTTATGCTGAAAATCTGCTGGAAATTCTGGATAGCTTCTGTCCAGAAAGTTGTTGCACACTTGCCTTTTTTATTTTAGTGAATTCTATGTGATTTTTGGGTTGTATTATGAAAAGGATTTGATGTTCTTAATATGGTTTAAGTTATATATATTTCTAGCATGATTTCTTCATGAAAAACAAGAAGTATATGCTATTATGTTATGCTGGAAATTCTGGACAGCATGTGTCCTAAGTATTGTTGTGAACGTTTCTTGTTGTTCAAGAGGATTTTCTCTTAATTGATTGGATGCAGTATGAAGTAAGACTTATGTTCTGATAATATATAGGTTGTTAGTCATGTAATTAAGCTGATGCACCACTTTTACAGTCTATAAAGATGAGTTGTTGTACAACGTCGTAATTTCACTCTTAAAAGAAACTTGGGAGTTGACAATTGTAATATGTTGTTCCACAAATTTCACCTATTTTGGGACTATTTTTAGACTATTATAAGGCTGGTTTTATGTGTAAACTATGTTGGATATAATTTTACTAAAGTTAAAACAAGTTTGGAAGTGTTGACGTCGAAGTATGGTGAAAGGATGTAACGTTATGCCGCTTATTTGTATGTGAATTGTTATGTGTTGTGTTTTGTAGGATTTTTTAGGACTGTTAAGGGTACGAAAATAAGATGTACAAGACATGTACATAAGAAGGGTTGTTAGAAATATGTTTATAAGTGAAAAGGTTGAAGAAATTCCTTTACATCATTTATTGAAAGCTTGTTGTCCGGATGATCATTTTTATGATATTGTACTGCCTAGGAGTGTTGTGTTGCTGCTAATACTAGTATCATTGCTTAATATACTATAGTTAAATATTTGAGGGAAACCACAACCACTCCAAGGTAGTAACGAGGTCATACAACGAGGTATGTAAGATTACTTGCTTTCGTATTATTTGGCATGAAACACAGATCCCTCGGTAAGTAAAGGCATTTATCTACTCCTACATGACAAGTAGCCATATCTTCACTCTATCACATATTCATCCTATATATAGTTACTTTCAAATGTACATACATACATGGATACCAAGTACATGAGTTTTTTTTTGCTAAACAAAGTTCATGAGTTATTTCATTTCATACGCATTTTATTGTTTATGTAACATACTCTCTTTATTGCCATATTGTTATGCATGATTATTTACATGTCACATGCTGCCTATACAGCCTTATAGCTCCAATATTATGACCACCAAAAGAATCATCTTAAAGATGATTGAAAGATAAAGCATATTGTTTATTGATAGGTGGTAGCTTGAGGGATGGAAGAATCACCTAGCCAGGGACGATCCTATCATAGGTGGTAGCCCGAAGGGTTAAGGAAGGACCTAGCCATGAACGATCCTGATATCCCGAGGGGTGGAAGAATCACCTAGCCAAGGAAAATCATTTTACGGGTGGTAGCCCGAGGGGTTAAGGAATAACCTAGCCAGGGACGATCCCGATAACGTTTACCACTAATCAGCTGGTCATTTACAGTACATGATGTGCAGAGATTATACAGTAAAGGTAAATTTATATAAAG
Organism: Solanum ossicruentum; assembly: GCA_025774065.1. NCBI lineage: Eukaryota > Viridiplantae > Streptophyta > Magnoliopsida > Solanales > Solanaceae > Solanum > Solanum ossicruentum. Next base: position 2,284 of record JAOTQR010140640.1, on the reverse strand, counting down.
AACATAAGATACTCGATCCAAAAGTATAACTAAAGGGGATCTCTTATCATATACTAGTGCATAGTTTCATTTGAGTTGTATTTTATATACAGTATTTTGCGGCCTTACATACTTGGTATATTATCTCGCACTAACGTCCCTTACGAGGGACCTGCATTTCATGCTGCAGGTATAGGTGCTAGTAGATCTCCCCAGTAGAGTACAGGACATTCAGTTGTTGTTACCAAGCTCCAGGTTGTTCCAGAGCTTTGTGTGTGTTTAGAGCTTATATGTTTGCATTATGTAGTAAATTCAGACGGGGCATGTCTCGAACATTGGAAGATATTTTCTCTTGAGTAGAGGCTTTGTAGACAATGTAAATTAATGTGTGGTCATGTCTCATACTTTAGACACCGGGGTCCAAATGGCCTAGCTATACGCATCTCTTTTTAGCTTGTTATTACTGTTTATCTTCCTAGAAGCATACCAAACATAGAGTTTCCTTATTTATATATACAAAGTGCATAGATATAGGTTGGTTCTCTTGAGCCTTATCGGCAATGGGTGCTAGTATGCCTTAACGGGACTTTGGAGTATGACAGAAGTGGTATCAGAGCAGGTCATCCTAGGGAGTCTACAAAGCTGTGTCAATATAGAGTCTTACTTAGCGATGTGTTGTACACCACATTTAAAAGCTAGAGGCTATGTGGCATTTAGTAGTTGTTACTTTCCTTTCATTCTTTAGATTGTGCTATAGAGCTAGGTGAGTTATGTCTCGCTCCTAAATTATTTTGTACAATGAGCAAGTATGCCCAAAACCAGGAAGAACAAAGGTAAAGGAAAGGCAATAAAAGTGGGGTTGGTTCTCCTAGTCATATGAAACAACAAAATGAGGCTCAAGATGAGTCCCTGTCACGGACATCTTTAACCCCTTCAGCTCCTGATGAACCCAGAAATAGTGAAATTCCCCCAGAACCCCCTATCGATGCTACAGTGCAGGATTTGAGAAATGCGATTCAACTACTGACTCGTATAGTTTCTGGCCAAAGACAGGAAGGTTCAGTTATGGGTGCAAGTAGTACAAATAGGGCAAATGGCATGAGGATATGAGACTTCCTTAATTTGGACCCTCCAGCCTTCACTGGGTCTGATCCTAATAAAGATCCCCAAGACTTCATTGATCACATTCAGCGCACTTTTGATGTGATGCATGTCAGTGGTACAGACGTTGTTGAGCTAGCAGCATATAGATTGAAAGGTGTGGCTATATTGTGGTATGAAGCGTGGAAGCTGTCCAAAGATATAGATGCACCCCCGACTACCTGGAAGGAGTTCAAAGAGGACTTTCTTGACCATTATTCACTATTGGAGATTCGAGAGGCCCAAGCAGATCAGTTCTTGAATCTCCACCGGGGGAATATGAGCATGAGGGAGTATAGCCTCCAATTTAATTCCCTATCCAGGTATGCTCCTAATGTAGTTTCTACTATGGCAGAAGAGTTCATTGATATGTGGATATATTGGATATGTATCTGGTCGGAAACTGTACTATTGCTTTCTTGAATAAAGATATGGGCATAGCAAGGATACAAGCTTTTGCACTGAAATTAGTGGACCAGAGGCAGAGAAGGAGGACACAGGAGTTAGAAAGGGTGCAATCTAGGTGGACCAGATCTTCAGTGCAGTTTACACCATCCCAAGGAGAGTTTAGGCCTCGATTTTCTAATAGACCGCCTAGGCCATCATCTTCCTATTCTGCAGCCAGTACCCCACCACAACTTCAAGGGTCTAGCGGTAATCAATTTGGTCAATGAGGTGAGGGACAAGGTTCACGAACAACAAGAGGATTGGCAGGCGAGCAAATGACTCCTAGGCAGCCTTATAAATAGTGTGGAAGAAATCATCCTAGTATATACCATCTTGGGACAGATGGTTGTTATTGGTGTGGTGCGCCAGGGCATATGATGAGAGATTGCCCGAGGAGGCATATGGGTGAGATGGCACAACCTACTGGGTTAGTTGTGGCATCATCATCGTCAATTCCTCCACTAGGAAGGGGCCAACAAGTACCTATGGGTCGTGGTATTGGTGTTAGAGGGGCATCTAGCTCTAGCGGGGTCCAGAATCACACTTATGCTTTGGGGAGTCAGCAGAGTTTGGAAGCTTCACCTGATGTGGTCACAGGTACATTGTCCATCTTCTCTCATAATGTATATACATTGATTAATCCTGGTTCTACACTATTATACATTACCCCACTAGTTGCTGGGAAGCTTAAGAGAACACCTAAATTATTGAATAAACC
>JAOTQR010140629.1:0-20641 GCA_025774065.1 Solanum ossicruentum | reverse complement strand
ACGTCAGCGCGACTGTACCTCACGCGCCACGTCAGCGACTGGTATGTGCCTATTTGTTCAGAAATTACCAAGTTGAGGGTCATATTTGTGCACTATCAAAGTTTAAGGTCCAATTTAAAAAAGTATGCCAAGTTTAGGGTCATGTTTGTGTATTATGCCAAAAAAAAACCTAAGGAATGAGAAATTGAACCCCATGAGCTATTGAGCTACACCTTTCAATTTGTATTTAGGAGGTTCATTTAATGATTATATACACATAATATTTAGATTTTAACATTATATATAACATAATTTTTAGTCGATCGAGGTTCGGATTCACTATTAAAAACTATTAAATTTGTGGAGATTTAATAGTGGGGGTCATAAAAACCTCCATAAAATTATATTAAATATGGTAATTATTTTATCCTTCGCTAATTTTCATTAAATTGTGGCAATAATTCATAGGTTAATAGTGAGGGTTATAATAACCTTCACTAATTATATCAAAATATAGAGGTTAATTTTTTTTTAAAAAAAAAATTAGTGGAAGTAAAACTCACGCTCATAAAAAAATTAGTGGAATTAAAATTTTTATTAAAAATTCTCATTAAAAATTAATGGCAGTATTAGTGGCAATATTAAAAGAATTAGTTAAATATTAGTGGAATTAAAATTTTCATTAAAAATTCTCATTAAAAGCTCAAATTTTAATTAAAAATTCTCATTAATTACCGTTACGAATTTCATTTAACGAAGTCGATGAGGCCTTTTCAAAAGCTAAGAATTTAATTTAAATCAAAATTCTCATTAGTTTTCATTATTTCAACATTACCTATAAAAAAATTTATAATTCAAAAAAAAATAAATTAGCTACTAGACCTTTCCCCACACTCATTCTCTAAGACCTTTCCTTTCTCATTCTCAAAGCTTTCTGGTTTCTCTCTACGAATGCTCCAAGGGCAACAAATGCTCTGATTTCTATGGTAAAAGCTTAATATTTTGTTTATTTAGCTACGAAAATTGATTAGGCTTAAAAATTTGATTCGAAGTTTACTTTTTCCTTTTATCTCTTTTCAGAGAATTGGCTAGCTCAAATTTTTTTTCAAGTTTTGGCATACAAATCTAAGGTATTCTGTCTGATTCTTTGATTTTGTATTTCAAATGTTAATTTATATCTTCTTTCATCTTGCATATAAATTTTAAATTTATTTTCTGTGCTTATTTATGTTTTCCCCCACTTATTCTAGTAATAGTGATTTGTTCTGAATATATTTAGCTGAGATTTATTTTTTTTTGTTTTATTGATGAATTTTGAAAGTAGTTTTGAAGTGAAGTTCTGTAACTAATATTTTTAGCCATTTGGTGTTAAAAAATCAAAAGCGATTTTGTTTGGTAGTTATCTTGCATATTTGACCCAGTATCAGTAATTTTAAACATAGTTAATTGGGAATCATAGGTTGTTTCTTTGTATTGTAGTTACAGAACATACAAACTTTCTGTTGTAGACACATAAACCTAGTATTTTGACATGTTGTAGACACAACATACAAACTTTCTGTTGTAGTTAAAGAACATAGGAGCCTCATAGGTTGTGCTTTTATTTAGCTTATGCTTTGTATTGATAGTCGTATGTAATTTGCAATCTTGTGTTTAGGATTTGGTCGACTCATTGCCCCTTAACTTGGCCAAAATAGGGATATTGCATTTCATCCTTTAATCCAAAAGCATGTAATAGCTGGACTGTTTTCATTCATTTTTTGATTACCATAGTAAAAAAAAGTGTATAAGAAGGAAAGTCCGTATAAGGAGTCTTTTTCTCATCCCACTGACGTAAGACTTAACACCCATAGACATATGGTGTGTGGACAATTTAATATAAGGGCCCAATATCGCTAAATCATTAATTCACATGGTTCACATTGTACACGTTCCTCCCAGAAGCCATTTGCATTCATTTGATTGAGAATTTGCACTGCAGGTTACTCATTACAACATACCCAGTATAATCCCACAAGTGGGGTCTGAGGAGGGTGTAATGTACACAGACCTTACCGCTACCTCATAGAAGTACAGAGGTTGTTTCCTGTGAATCCTCATCTCAAAACCCATAAGCAGAAAAGAACTAAATAGGACCATGGGAGTATGACAATGCGACTACGAATGACATGCACATGAAAAAGAAAAACCCGACATGATGCTACTACGAATGACATGCACATGAAAAAAAATAAGAAAATCACACAATACGACATATTCTACGAACCCAAGAGTACCCTGAAGTTAGGGAAGAAGCACACAATACAACATATTCAACGAACCCAAGAGTACCCTTGCCTAAGTAACCCTACTATACCCCGAAACCAAGCATCGCCTACCTCTACCAATTAACCCGCTCTTCTAATACGCGACCTCTACTTCTTTCTGTCTAGGGTCATGTCCTCAGTGAGCTCAAGTTCCGCCATATCATGTCTAATCACCTCCCTCCAGTGCTTCTTCGGTCTACCTCTACCCCTCCGAGTAGCTTCCACAGCCAGTCTCTCGCATCTCCTAACAGGAGCATCGTCACTCCTTCTTTGGACATGTCCAAACCATCGTAGGCGCACTTCCCTCATCTTTTCTGCCACCGGAGGCACCTCTAGCTTCTCCCGGACAGTCTCATTCCTAACCCTGTCACTCCTAGTGCCGCCGCACATCCATCTAAACATACTCATCTCTGCAGCATCTTCTGCAGATGTGCATTTTTAATTGGCGAGCACTCTGCCCGATATAGCAACGAAGGTCTAATCACCGTTCTATACATGTGCATTTTTAATTGGCGAGCACTCTGCTGGCAACGAAGGTCTAATCACCGTTCTATAAAACTTACCTTTGAGTTTAAGGGGTATCTTCTTGTCACACAATACTCCAGAGGCAAGCCTCCACTTCGTCCATGCTGCCCCAATACGGTGTGTGACATCATCATCGATATCGCCACTACTCTGGATGATGGACCCTAGATACTTAAAATTTTCCCTCTTAGGGATAGGATGAGTGACAAGCCTCACAACAGTGTCTATGGCCTCCCTCTCACCACTGAAATTGCACTCCAAGTACTCAGTTTTGGTTCTGCTTAATTTGAATCCTTTGGCCTCCAAAACATGTTGCCAGGCTTCCAACCTCTCATTGACTTTAGACCGAGTTTCATCAATTAGAACTACAGGTTACTCATTAAGCATAACATATAATTAACATTCAAACTATAAAGAAAATTGTTAGGTCAATATTTCCGTTGGGGAGGTACCATAAGCTACAGGTTACTCATTGCACTACAAGTTACTCATTAAGCATAACATATAACCATAAGCATGTAATGAACTTCTTATAGAGTATTCAACAAACTCATAATCTGGCACAAGAAAGAAGTAAACAGAATACATAAAGATTGCAACAATTTGGGATGAGTGCGTCTCACGCAAATAATCATGTAAGATACATGTGTTTACTTATTTAATTTTGTACATATTAAATTTGGGATCCATTTGATTGTTAACGTTATTGTACCTACTATATTTGTTTTAGATATATTTCTGTCTTTCTATCTGTGTTAACTTGTAATTATTGTCTTTCTTTCCACCGTGTTGTGTGTTCTTCTTACATTTACAATAGTTTTCCTTCCACAACATTGTATGTAGCTATTGTCTTTCTTTCGTACTTCTTACATTGCAATAAGACTTCTATGTTTATCAGGGGTCTACATTCAATTCAGAATTTATTAGTTTCACTTTTAAAATAGATAAATCTTATATTGGAATGCCTAGAACCACAACTAAATATTTGATTGGTTGCAACAGTTTCTGAAATTTGCATTTATGAATGGAGCTATAGAAGATAGAATAAAATGTCCTTGTCCTAAATGTGGATTTGAGAAGTGGCAGACTAGCAATATAGTTTATGATCATTTGATCAGCAAGCCATTCCCTGAAAATTATGTGACTGGGTTATGCATGGGGAAACAGATATATTACAAAGTTTTAGAAATGTAGAGGTTATTTCAGATACACTGCCTCCCAAAAATCCTATAAAATTATTGATTAATAAAGCATTTCAGGACTCAATACAGAGGGATATTGATGTAGGTCCATCACATATAGTTGGAGAAGAAATGTTAAATGATGCACCTCTTTAAACAACAAAGATATTTTTGAGTTGCTTAGAGATGGAAGTGAAGAATTATATGAAGGGTCCAAATATTCGAAATTAGAGTTTTTGTTAAAGTTATATCACATAAAATGTTCCTGTGGGCTAAGTGATATAGGAATGAGTATGATGCTAGATTTATTGAGGGATGCATTTGAATTTGCAAGGATTCCTAAATCCTTTTATAAGCCAAAGAAAACCATCAGAAAGCTTTCTCTTGATTATATCAAAATAGATGCTTGTCCAAATGACTGCATGTTGTATTGGGAAGATGACATTAATGAGAAAAGAAGGTGGTTGGAGTTTTGATAGAGCTTTCTTCCTTTTTCAGACAACTTTGTTCGAAAACTTTGAGCCTCTCCGACCTAGAAAAGATCGAATTGTACTCACCCTTTGCCACTTAGAGATGCTGTTCCGTACATCATTTTTTTACTGTAATGGTTCATTTAACTGTCCATTTAGTGGATGAAGTAATAAAGGGTGGTTCAGTGCATTATCGCTGGATGTATTTTGTTGAAAGGTAAAATATTTCTCGTTTAAAATTTATTCCTTCAATTTAATGCTTATTCTTATATCTTCTTGGTTTGGTAATAGATTGTTAGGTCATTTCAAGTCCCTTGTAGGGAATAAATCTAAATCAGAAGGTTCCATAGCTGAAAGTCACATAGTTGAAGAAGTTTTGACTCTTTATTCTCGTTATTTTGAGCATACGGAGTCAAGAGTTAATAGGCCTAAACGTGTAAATGATGAACCAAATCAGAACAAGGCTTCTGAAGTATCATCAATGTTCTCTCCACAAGGTAAACCTGTCAGGGGATCAAATTTCTTCTTGACTCAACTTGAGAAGACACAAGCTCATCGATATGTGTTACTTAACTGTGCAGCAGTAAAGTCATTTATTGAGTAAGAAATATAAATTGATTTTTTTTTTTTTAAAATATTAGAGTAAGTGATAAAAATTGATACAATCAACTTCTTTATAGTGAATTTAGGAGTTACATAAGAAGAAGTTCAAGGGGTCGAAAACCTTCGCTAACAGAAGTAAAGAAGAGAGTTAACAAGGAGTTTCCTGAATGGTTTCCAAAGCGAGTGAGTGAATTAATTAAGTTTCTGAATATTTATCTATGCTTAATTAAGTTTCTTGTTTGAATTTTAGATATTTGATGAAACTAATTTTGTTTATTTAGATCATGAATCCGAATATAGCAAATATGCTATCTACTGATATGGAGTTTTTAGTATGGGGTCCAATGACAGATGCAAGAAGGTTCACTGCTTATAATATTAATGGATTCAAATTTCGGACTTTATCTAGAGAACAAAGATTGCAAAGTCAAAATAGTGGAGTTTTTCTTACCTCTGACACTTCCTGTATTGCATCAAATGCTGATGGAAATGTGAGGCAAGCAGCCTTACCATATTATGGTAAGGTAGAAGATATAATTGAGCTTAATTATTATGGTCAATTCAAGGTTGTGCTCTTCAAATGTCAATGGGCTGACACTGCTCAGGGTAGAGGATTCAAAAGAGATGCTTGAAATTTTAATTGTGTCAATTTTTCTAGATTGATTCACACTGGTGATCGTGAGGAACATGATCCTTATATTGAAGCATCTCAAGCAAATATGGTCTACTATGTTGATAATGAAACTGAAGAAGGATGGAGCGTGGCTGTACATTTAAAGCCAAGAGATATGTTTGACATGGGAGAACTTGATAAAGGAGAAATGTATGAGAATGAGCCATACGAACAACAACATTTTAAACAATTTTTTGATACTGATTATGAAAATGTCCCAACTGCAACAGAGGAGCATATGTCGGGATAGGAATGAAATATCAAATCAGTAGTAATTTTTTGTTTCTCTTTTTCAATTTTTTGTAGTTCTGCAGTAGTACTTTGTTTTTTGTAGCCTTCCTCTATTTTCAGTACTGGACAGTAGATGCAATAGGTATTTTCTTTTTGCTTGCGTCTTTCTTCCGCCCCCTTCTTCTTCTTTCTTCTTCATTCTTTTACTATCAGAGGGGGCTGGCAAAAACTTTTTTTCAGGACTCTGTTTTTTGTAGCCTTCCTATATTTTTCATTCTATTGAAGTTGAAGTCAACAAACTTTTTAAATAAATTTCTGCAAATTCACAAGGGAATATCAAGAAGCTCAAAGTGAAGAAAAGGGATGTCTTAAATTTGTCTAATGGAGATCGTATTGTAGTTGATTTTGATGATATAGATTCTCCTACTGGTGAAGGACAAGGCACGTTTGCATGCTTCTGTGGAATTTTAGCAACTGATTATTCCATAGTTCCAATTCACTTTGAGAAATGGTCAGATTTACCAGCATAACCGTTGCTTTGATCAATTTATAAAGGTATGTAAAGTAATTTCTTAAAATTAATTTTTGTGCTGTATTTTCATATATTAGATTAGATAAGCTAACAACTTTTTTATTCTTGAAGCCGCGATTTTGTCTTAGGACCAGTAAATCAAATGGAAGACGATATGTTTATAGTTCTATGGGTAAGAAGTGGGGCGCAAAAAGACTAAAAAGATTCGATAGCATTTATGACCCACTTAAAAGCAGAGCTGAGTTAATGGATGAAGTTCCAACGGGGATTCCAAGGGATCAATGGGTTTCTTATGTTGATTACCGCCTTAAAGAAAAAATAATGGTATGTATTTAAGTGATTCAATTGGTATGTTTAATTATATGACTATTTATTTTTATATTTTAACTTTTAAATATATTTATTTAAGAAAATGTGTAAAAGAAATGTTGAAAATTGAAAGCAACGAATCATTTCACTCATCGGTGGATCCAAACCTAACTCTAGAAGAAGGGCTGAAATGGTGAGAAATCTTCATTTGAATTACTTTAATTAGACTAGCAACTATTTGTAGTTAGTTAATTTATTGTGACTTTTTTTTTCCCTTTAATTAATAGAAAACCGAGACTGGAAAAACTCCTGGACGAGGACAACTCTATCTTATTACTCATAAGAATGAAGATGGAACATATGTTAATGAGGCAGCAAAAGAGATATGTGTAAGTTTTCTGAATAAGTTGGTAACTGAGAGTTTGCAGATTTTAGTACTGGAGACTTTTTGGATCCTACTATATAGCCATATCATCAATGATTTGCAAAAACCAAGGAACCAGTCTTAGTTTGCGAAAACAGAAATGGCCTTTACTTGCATTTACTTTGGCAATTTGCTTAGTAGCTAGCATTGTTGTTGCTGATTACTCTTATGTTTTACCGAGTCTTTTGACCCCAGACATGAACATGGAACTCTTGTCTATATTTGCCTGTAAAGCTGAAGCTGCAGTACAACTGAATAACTTTAGGAGTTTATCTGATTGAAAAAATTCTTTTACTACCCAAGATATGATGTTTTGCTGTGAATCATGAATTTTCCTGACTTGCCAATGATGCTGAGTTGACTATGCACTATTTAGTATGATGATGTTATGAAATGAGCTTGAATGAGAGAATTAAGATTCAAATAGCTTAGCCCAACTTGTTTGGGACTTGGGCATAGTTGTTGTTATATTTGAATTAAGCGGATTCATATAACCGATCCCAACTTGTTTGGGACTGGCGTGGGTATTGTTGTTGTTGGCTTTCTTTGTGAACTTTTCTATAAGAGAGGGATAGGATGGGAACGATGTGGGATCCTATCAAACAGCTTCGCGAGAGTTACATTAGAAACATTGGATCATGATGAGGCTGGTATTTTGATTTTGATTCTTATTATCATATCCTTATGCGCCTTCTATAAGCTGAGTCATTTAGACTGTTTCATCAGTGGATTGGATAAATTTTGTATTTGTATCAATAGCAGTGTTCATGCTTGTTTTTCCACTTGGAAATCATAAAAGGAAAACCTGGTAAAGTTACCCCTAAAACACATTCCCTCCCTAAAGCCAGCAAGCCTAGTGATAAATTATTTTGTTTTTCATGAAAGTAACCATTTCCATGAATGTTTCTTTAATCCTATTTCAGTTTGGGGGAAATGCAAATAGAGAATGACAATGATAACAGAAGTAATGTCATGAGATCACTTATATGTGGACTTTCTGTGAGAAAATATTATGAGATTAGTTTCACAAGCAATTAATCTGAACCTAGAGGCTAGAACAGGAAAAGACTCTCCATTTGCTTAGTAACTCATCTTCACAAGTAAAACAGATGCTTTTTGCAGGGGATCAACTAATTAAGAAGCAGACACGCTTCTAAAGGTACGGGAAATTTTTACTGGTCGTTAGTGGTCGCAAAAACACTTTTAGAGACTACATAACTCATCCTAACGAGATGAATTTTTCTTTGAAAAGTAGTTAATTTTTTGTCAATAAATCAGTTTTGCGACGAGCAACTACCTCTTCCTAAAATAACCTTTAGGGACGAGAAACTACCTTGTCCTAGATTAATCTTTAGGGACGAGAAAGTAGCTTGTCCTAGATTAACCTTTAGAGACGAGAAAGTAGCTTGTCCTAGATTAACCTTTGGGGATGAGAAAGTAGCTCGTCCTAAATTAATGTTTAAGGACGAGAAAATAGCCCGTCCTAGATTAAGCATTAGGGACGAAAAATTACGTTCTCATCCTGGATAAAGCTTTGGGGACGAAAAATATTTTTGATTTCTAATAATTGACCACCAAAGATTCTAGACCATATCACAAACTTATAAATTATCAATAAGTTAATGCTACAGAAAATCTCCATACAAAAAGCTGATAGTTAACAAAATATAGATTTCAACATATTCTTAGCAAACAAAAATTAGCTAATTAGTATCTCGAGCTAAAGGCTATGTTATCAAGTTCTGCATAACTTTAATAGCAAAAGAAAAATAATCTTGTGCATCTTCTAAACTTGCATTTGAACTTGCAACTTCAATCTCTAAAATTAGCCAAGAGTAATCCAGAAACATCAACAAGCTGCAAGAATAAAGAAAAATTAATTAGGAATGCTTTAAACAAAAATTCAAATTTATGTCGAGTTGATATTTCTAGTTGAGGGAGTGATATATTAGAGTTGTTATATAGTCCTTGTTGCATTCCTCAGCTAATAACAATTCTAATTCAACTCAAAAAAATCATTATCAAGTTAAAACTCAAATAAGAGATGCGTGCACGTAGACATGTGGAAAAATGAAAACAGAGGAATTAGATGTGTGTGAGAAACTATGTAGAAGATAAAAAAACAGAGGAGACACATATGCACAGTTGTATTGAAAAAAATAGATAAGACCTGCACATTCAGATGTGTCTTTTTACTAATGACACACTACCTCTCTATTGAGCATATTGTCACTTCTTTTATGAACATAAGGTCAGAAAATGATATACTTCTATGGGGTGCAGTTACATCTAGCTCATCCTATGTATTGTTGATACATATTACTTGACACAAAAATTTAATATCTGTCCAATACAACCATGTCAATCTGAAAGTATTTCTAAATACTAATATACTGAAGCATTTCTAAAGTACTAATATATTGATGTTGGACATGCTTATTTCACCTCCACAACATGTGTTATGAGTTTATCAGGTGATTTGTACGTCAGTTTTGATTCTAATCTAGAAAAGATTATGCCTTTTTGCTATGTCATAGCTGCCATGTTTTAGCACCGTCTCTTGTTTTGTTTTAAAGAAAAAAAATATTCATAGTTAAAATGACAGGAGATTAAATTGCCATTCTTCCCTTTGTGATAAAACAACACATCAAGTTGTGAGAGCTTGATACTATTAGAGCTCAGAGCTTATTGGATGCGCTGTCTTACAAAATCCAAGTTGAGCGAGGTTTTTGGAATGAACTTAGTTCAAACTCGCGAACATAAGCTCAAGCTCATCCCTACCATAACTTAGAAGAAGATGTGTGCACGCAACTATGTCGAAGATAAAAAACAGAGAAGACGACATATACTTGCAGTTATATTGAAAAGTAACAAACAAGACCTGCACGTGCAGGTCTTGTTTGTTTCTTTTCAATATAAGTGACTCTTCACTAATGACACATTACCTCTGTTCTGAGCATATTCATTATCCATTTATTCCAAACAAAACATTAAGTACTAAGTGATGTTTTCCCACAGCTTTTTTGATAGATAGAATGCAGCATCACATAGTCACATGAATTTTATTATCTAAGCCTTCCAAGTCGTTTACATCTTGTGTATTGAGTCATCTGATTAATTACAAGGATGATTAAGACATCCAAGTTTATCAAAGCTGATGGTATGTGCAATTATATTTTTTCTTTTTAAAAAAAGGTAAGACCTGCATATGCAAATGTTCAGGAAATAACAAACAGAGCCAGCAACTTCATAAACAGAGAATGCAACTTCATCACAACCAGTAGTTGTGCAGATGTGCAAGAAATAATAAATAGAGACAGCAACTTAACAGAAAATGCATTTTCATCTCAACTAGTAGTTGTGCAGTCGTGCAGTTGTACAGGAAATAACATGTGAGCGAGGGAGGAACAAACAAGCTTCTTCAAATAAATAAGAGAATAAAATCAAACAACCAGTAACTAAGAGAATAAAATTACCCAGTGAAGGATCTCACAAGTTAAGAAAGAATTTAAACGCGATCATTCATATCTAATTAGTTTCCTAAATGTGCAACCTTTACAATAACTATTTAAATGACTATATGTAAATCAAGTAAGGTATATTGTTACTTGTTAAAATAAATAAGTCAATGGTAATTCTGATGGAAGGGTTGATGTTGTAGGCGGAGTATGAACTTGCGTATGATCTTTCTCAAGAATCATAGAGTTCTTGTGTATCGCTTCCATTCTTTGACTATGGAACATAGTAGAGTTGTTAAGTCCTTTTCCCCGTCCCTTTCCAATTGCACATTTCACAATAACTATTTGTCCAAAGTATTGTATTGAATGCAAGCTTCAAGAAAATTCTTCGAATAATTGTCGTGCTAAGGAATAAGAGAGAGTATAGAGAATAGAAAATTCAAGTGCAGGATGATGCAAAAAAATACTTAACCAAAAAAATGTATAAAATCTGGGCAGCATCAAAGTGAAAATGAAGCTCTGAAAAAATCATGATAGTCCTAATTAAACAAACGAACAAAGATACAAAAATGTAGCTATATTGTTGCTTCTGGGAAGCAGCTTTTGAATGGACTGTGGTTTCATACACAAAACTGTCATATGGGAGTCTAAACAACCTATAACAAGAATTGAAATAATCGTAGCTGCTAAATGTCAATGAAATTGTGATAACTAGGAACAATGTTAGGATCTTGCAGACACTTGTTTTCCAATTGAGTAATCACTTTGCTTTAAAAAATATAAGCAGTCTCCATTTTTCTTAGGCATTGAAGTTGTGCCATATACAGATACAGTCTATCTTAGCCAAGTGAAATATGTAAAAGACATTCTCAAACCAACGATGATATACTGTGCTAGAGCTATCCATACATTGTCATAAAAAAGTGATTTTTATATCCCAACTGGCAAATCAGTTGTGTATATGCAAGAACAAATAATACAATATTGAGCATTCCTTTTGTGCCTACATTTTCTAAAATTCTTCATCATATAGGAGATTTGAAATTTACTAGTTTCAACTTTTTGGGTGTATTGCTTAACCTGGTTAGTAGATGGAGAAAATGGAGTCAACTTGCATATACTCATTGTCAAGAACCACAGAGTTATTATGTATCGCTCCCTTTCCTTGACCAGAAGACATGGTAAGATTTGCAGATCCTTGTTCTTGTTCCTTACAAAAAGTACCTGATGAAACAAATTGTCCCACAAGTTAGTCATCTAAGTAGACTCACAATGACTGTCCCCCAAGTTAAGTTTCCAGATTATATCAATTATTTATATCTGAAAGTTCTGTTTAGTTTGTCAACGTCTGCCATAGGTTTAAGGAGTATGCTCTGTTTCTTTGCAATGCTGTACATTTAGTTTGCTAACTTGCTTTTACCCTTGCTCAAGAAGCTGAATTTTTGTAATCTTTTTATAATAAAAAGAATACAACTCATAGCAGCATTCTAATGGGTAAATTCATTTCAACTTTTCTTCTCTCTGTTTGCTAACTGAACTGAACTAGACAGAATTATCATAAGTTCCAACAAAAATATGAGACTCAACTATAGTTCTAAAAGAAATTGCTATAGAGCTACACAGTCGTCTAGAAGCTGAATAAATGAAAAACATGGTTGAGACTATAATCTACTGAATCCATTTGTATGTAAAGATGAAAGTAGTAGTAATGGTTTGAAAACTGAAACTATTTCTTGAGTCCAAAATGACTAGTTATATATGTTTGTCATTTGGTTGAATAGAAACATATCTTTTGATTATAGTACATAGTTTCTTTTTTTGAAAATTCAATGTTCTCTATATGATTAAATGATTTGTTAGGATAAACTGCAGGTTGAGCCTTAAATCCTGCTTTACTAGTTAATACAACTAAATCAGTTACTAAAAAGAAAGACCTGTCGATAATCAAGACTAAAACACAGCAATTAGCATCTCTTATTCATTATTCAAACACTCCACATACAAGTGAATCAGTAAGACGAGAGATGAGAACTATAAACTAAAGTTAACAACAGAGAGACGAGAACTATAAACTGAGAGTTCAAACTGATTAAAAAGATAGCTAAATGTACCAAAGTATCATAACTTAAATAACCCTTCAAACAAGAGAACAGTGGTGAATACAAACAACACTATATGCCAAGGATATGCAGAATCTAGAGAACAACCCTATCTGCTTTATGACTATACTAAGATGATTTTGGAAAATGATAGCTACTGGACTGACAGGAATTGGAGAATATTTGGAGAAAGAAGTGAAATCTACAAGAGAAGTGCGATGGCTACTGCCTATGTTGCTCGTGTGAGAACATCTACTAGGATAAAAGATGAAGTACATAGTTTCTTTTTTTAAAAATTCAATATTCTCTACAAGATTAAATGATTCGTTAGGATAGACTGCAGGTTGAGCCTTAAATCATGCTTTACTAGTTAATACAACCAGATTACTTACTAAAAAGAAAGACTTGTCGATAATCAAGACTAAAGCACAGTGATTAGTATCTCTAATTCATTATCAAACACTCCAAATATAAGTGAATAAGTGAGAGGAGAAACGAGAACTATAAACTAAAGTTAACAACAAAGAGATGTGAACTATAAACTGAGAGTTCAAACTAATTAAAAAGATAGCTAAATGTACCAAAGGATCATAACTTAAATAACCCTTCAAACTAGAGAAATTGTGGTCAATCCAAACTGCACTATATGCCAGGGCTATGCATAATCTAGAGAATAATGGTGAATCTAAAGAGAAAGACTTGTCAATAACCAGATTACTTACTAAAAAGAAAGACTTGCCGATAATCAAGACAAAAGCACAACGATTAGCATCTCTAATTCATTATTCGAACACCCTAAATACAAGTGAATTAGTGAGACGAGAGACGAGAACTAAAAACTAAATCTGACAATAGAGAGTTGAGAACTATAAACTGAGAATTCAAATTGATTAAAAAGATAGTTAAATGTATTAAAGGATCATAACTTAAATAACCCTTCAAACTAGAGAATAGTGGTGAATCCAAACTACACTATATGCTAGGGTTGTGCAGAATCTAGAGAACAACTCCATATGCTTTATGACATACTAAGATGATTTAGAAAATGATAGCTACTGGATTGAAAAGAACTAGAGAACATTGGGAGGAAGAAGTGAAATCCGGAAGAGTAGTGCGATGGTTACTGCCTATGTTGCTCGTGTGAGAACACCTACTAGGATAAAAGATGAAGTATATAGTTTCTTTTTTCGAAAATTCAATATTCTCAATATGATTAAATGATTCGTTAGGATAAACTGCAGGTTGAGCCTTAAATCCTGCTTTACTAGTTAATACAACCAGATTATGTACTAAAAAGAAAGATTGGTCGATAATCAAGACTAAAGCACAATGATTAGTATCTCTAATTTATTATTCAAACACTCCAAATACAAGTGAATCAGTGAGACGAGAGACGAAAATTATAAACTAAAGGCAACAACAGAGAGACGAGAACTATAAACTGAGAGTTTGAGTTGTTCCTGCGCTTCAAAGGAGGCTCGAGCTAAAAAGACTCTTGAAAACTACTTTTTCCTTGCCTTGGCGTCCTAGGTAGAGAGGGGAAAACCTAGAAAAGAAAAGACCCAAAATCACATTTGATTCCAGTTAGTAAGAGGGATCTTGGCCCAGGGAAGAGTCTGCAACAATTGCTTGTTGTTACCTTAGGTCCACAAAAAGGCCGGTCCCATGCTTAAGGAAAGTGGGATCAAACTGATTAAAAAGATAGCTACTGCATTGAAAAGGATTGGAGAACATTGGGCGGAAGAAGTGAAATCTGGAAGAGTAGTGTGATGGATATTGCCTATGTTGCTCGTGTGAGAACACCTATGAGGATAAAAGATAAAGTACATAGCTTCTTTTTTTTGAAAATACAATATTCTCTATATGATTGCCAGTTGAGTCTTAAATCCTGCTTTACTGGTTAATAGAACCAGATTACTTGCTAAAAGGAAAGATTTGTCGATAATCAAGACTAAAGCATAGTGATTAGTATCTGTAATGCATTATTTAAATACTCCACATTGAAGTGAATCAGTGAGACGAGAGATGAGAACTATAAACTAAAGTCAACAACAGAGATACGAGTACTATAAACTGAGAGTTCAAACTGATTAAAACGATATCTACTGGATTGAAAGAAATTGGAGAACATTGTGAGGAAGAGTGATCTGGAAGAGTAGTGCGATGGCTATTGCCTATGTTGCTCGTGTGAGAACACCTAATAGGATAAAAGATGAATTACATAGTTTCTTTTTTTGAAAATTCAATATTCTCTATATGACTAAATGATTCGTTAGGATAAACAGCAGGTTGAGCCGTAAATCCTGCTTTACTAGTTAATGCAACTAGATTAAGTACTAAAAAGAAAGATTTATCAACAATCAAGACTAAAGCACAGTGATTAGTATCTCTAATTTATTATTCAAACACTCCAAATGCAAGTGAATCAGTGTGACGAGAACTATAAACTAAAGTCAACAACAGAGAGACGAGAACTATAAATTGAGAGTTCAAACTGATTAAAAGATAGCTACTGGATTGAAAGGAATTGGAGAACATTGGGTGGAAGAAAAGAAATCTGGAAGAGTAGTGTAATGGATATTGCCTATGAGTCTCATGTGAGAACACCTACGAGGATAAAAGATGAAGTACGTAATTTCTCTTTTGAAAATTCAATATTCTCTATATGATTTCAAGTTGAGCCTTAAATCTTGCTTTAAGGGCTAATACAACCACATTTCTTACTAAAAGAAAAGATCTGTCGATATTCAAGACTAAGGCACAGTGATTAGTATCTCTAATTCATTATTCAAACACTCCACATACAAGTGAATCAGTGAGACGAGAGACGAGAGACGAGAACTATAAACTACAGTCAACAACAGAGATACGAGAACTATAATCAACACTAATATATCAAGGATCAGATAACTCTTCATACAAGGGAATTTGTTGCAGAAGGAAAATCATGAAGTGGAGAAGAACAGGGAATGATCTCGTGTTAGTTTTTTTTTTCTAAAAACAACACTATTTTTATATGTATAGTGATTCTTCAAACACACAATATACTACAAAACTGAATCAGTTAAAATCATAACTGAATAAAATAAGAAAATAGGGTAAAGTTAGCGATAGATCAAAGAACAGAAAAAAGAAAAAAAGAAGAGATAACATACCTGAAATTTGCAGATCAGAGATTGAAACCAGAGACTTTGCTGCTGAAAATACGTTTAGAAGTTCTGGGGGTAGAGTTGTGATAACCCTAGGAACCCATATGTTGATCGAAAATGAAGAGAGTCAATATGTTGTTAACGTTGTGTAGTAGACGGCAATATTGTGACCAGCGGGTTTTGAGAGAAAACAGAGAGTTTGTTTAGGTTTTAGAAAAAAAAAAGGTTTTGGCGCCTAATTTTTAATAAAACACAGAAAGTTTATTTTTTAGTAATTTTTTAAAAATGTTTTGGCGGCACTCTCTCCATAAGGTTCTTAAATACAATTGGGACCGATTATTAATTTTATTTAGGACCAGATTTTACACCTTCACAATAAAATAGAGCTTTAAAGACCAGAATATACTCTCGTCCCAATATATATACTTTAGCGACGGGATTGTCTACTGGTCCCTAACTATTGGTCATAAGTAAGCCCTTTTCTTGTAGTGTAGGGATCGTTGTGTTGCTCTCATTGTCTGATTGCTTTATTGGCATTGTCTAGTTACACGTTGCATCTATATGAACCACATTTTATGATTTGGTGGGTGAAAGAGGATATAGAAGGATAATAGGCATTGGAATGTTATTTTATTTTCGATAGACGTAGGCGTGATGGGCTGTCATACTTTTGATATCTATCTCTATATCTGCACTTCGTTCCTTACTAGTTGCCACGTTTTCTTCACTGTCGTTACACCTGAGCGTGGGAGCCATTGGAAACATCTTTATCTCCAACGGGTAAGGGTAAGGTCTAAATACATTTTACCATCCTAGACTCTACTTGTGGTATCTCAGTGGGTATATTAACAGTTCTCTAAACTCACGAGTGGGAGAATACATAGAGTTGAATATAAGTAAAATGATTTTGTTGAAATTGTTCATTTACAGAATTCACAGGAAGCTAATTATAGGTTCTTTTTGTTGGGTCCCATGCAGTGGAGCGGGCAATAAAATTTAGGAGGAATCAATAAAGCAAAATGGACACCAGAAAATTTAACGTGATTCACCCAAAACCTTTGGGGCTATGTCCACGAATCAACACTTCAACATTATTTCTTATACTATTACAAATAGTAGGCACAAGTGTATAATTTCCTCTATTATTACAAATAGTAGACACTCAGAGAAAAGTATATCTTCTACTATTACAAATAGTAGGCTGTCAGAGAAAAATACCAAAAAATAGTGACACACTATTTCTTTTAGGAAAAAATATTTTCTAAGCACACACTCTAATTTTTCTTCACAGACTATTTTATTTTATAGTCTATGTAATACCTCACAGAAGAAAAATATTCCATGTATTTTTCTCTTCCTCTGTGGCTCTCTACATTTTTCTCTCTTTCTGATGAATCTTGTGGTGTGTAAATAAAGGAGCTGAATGCTCCTTTTACAGGCAAATTACTGTCTATCTTTGTTGATTAAGGAAATACGGTTGGAACAACTTGCAATTCAATTTGTAATTGCTCAAGTTGGAACAATTGACATGTGGTTGCCATTTTTGACTAAAAAAAACATGTGGGCCCAGTTGGAGGGACCCACCAGCACTTTTCACCATCAAAATAATAGAATTAAACTATGATGTGCGTCTACCTACACTTTCCTTGCTAGTTAGAGGTAAATCAAGAATCATAGGTTATTGATCAACCCTCTTTGTATGTATGCATCAAATCATTGGCTTGCCTTCATTTGCATTTTATAGGAATCTGTCAAAATCATATTTTTCGTCACGGTCCTTCTCTTTGTTGTCATAATGCAAGTTGCTCCCCTGTAAAGACCACACTGCTCTGCTTGATATTTATGTCTATTTAGATTGTGTAGGGTGTTTTAAGTTGAATTGTTTTAAAATCACACTACTTGCAGAAGTCAGAAGCTTATAAGTTCTTTGTACGTATTGAACTGAGTATGGGATTTTCCACCCAGAAAGGGGAAAAGAATAACTCAGAAAATCTCATAAGCCCTCCCAAGTTAAAGAAGGGCACACTAGGATTATAGGATGTAAAGGGAAATCTAAGCACTAAAGTTAAGTGACATGCCAGTAAGTGAAGGAAAGTTTGGATTGACTTTTATTTTAAACGACTTCTATGATTAAGCTTTACAAGTAGTAGTTTAACTTCTTGGGATTCTCATGTTACTGTTATCTAGTATTGTATGTAATTAGTTGCTAGAAAAAAAAAAAGAAAATTAGGAAAATGTCAACAACTTTGATACTGGAATAAATTATGTGCTCAAGTATCTAACTTTTGATGGTTGTTGTATTCAGGAAAAAAATTGAACTAGCCATGACTCAAAGTATCACAGATGAATCTAAAATTTCACCAAACGATGTCGTTGGTAAGGTGCTAGGTAAAGAGCATTCTGGACGTGTAAGATGCTTAGGATTAGGAGTTGTCTCAAGTAGAGCTTTTAAACAAACAAGACCCCGTTATAGTGATTTAAATGCTTCAAGTTATAATAGGTCTTGTTCTTCCCAATGCCAAGAAAAGTACAATCTTATGATGAATGCTTACACAATTAGTGAATGCTTTCAAGACTTATATGATAATGAAGGAAGAAACAATACCTGAACAATTTGCTAAAATCTTTGTTTCTCCGACTCATTCAACGGTAAGGAAAAGTTCATAAACCTCTTGTTTGTTGTTTAAGATTCATTTCTATTATTAAATTTTATTGAATCTGATTTTATTGCAGTTCTTTAATTAGATATGTTTTAAATTGTTTTTGTAGCCAAGTGATGCAGCTAGTGGATCCATTTCACCCGACATAAGAAGATCATTCGATGGAAGTAATCCAAATGACAATCCATAAGTTTCGTCGTGTAATTATATTAGATTGTTAAGTATGGTAGTTGCTTGAATTGATGTAGAACATCTCTTATGTTTAATGGACAGAATGAATGTGTTCAATATTAGTTTTTGAGACAAATGATGATAGAAATTTTTGTATTGATTGGAATATATATGTTAAAGTAAGTTTTCTGGGTAATGTTCTATTATTTCTTTTATGCTAATGCCTTTATGGTTTGATAATATATTTATGTTTACCTTATTATAGCAAATTTAAAAAAATTTGAATAATAAAGTATCAGATTAGCATGTAAAAACTTGCAAATAAATGAATTAATAATTAAAAATCAACAATTGTTGAGGTTATAATTGCCACTATTTACATAGTAAAAGAACATTTGTTTAAAGTCCAGTGAGTATTAACCTCCACAAAATGAGCAAATAGTGGGGGTTTTAACTCCAGTTATCTTTTCTCTTTTATAACAAATACAAAAAATCATTTTTATGAGTTGTGGAGGCTGGACCGTTGCTAATTAACTACCGCTAATAAATTGCGGCGGTCAAAAAAATAACCTCCACAAATTAGTAGCGGCAAATGTTATTGGGGAGGTTTTGAAAACCGCCATGAAAGCTGATTGTGGGTGTTTTTGACCGCCACAACTTCTAAATTTAACCCCCGCAATTCATGCATTTTTTTTGTAGTGATTATTTATTAATCAATTCAATGATTCATATAACATAGGTGATCCGATTATCATATTATAAACCTACTTTTGAAGGCTCGATGGAATATTTTTATCATATAAAACACCAAATGTGGGACTATATTTCATACACCACATTTCAATACAATACATAACAGCCTCATCAATCTCCTTAATTTCTTGGATTGTTGACTTCAAATTTTGAAACTTATTCTTTTGGAGATGAGATGACTTGTATGTCAATCATCTCTTTGACATGATTATCTGATTTTTCAACCATGAAATCATGTGGGCAACTAATTTCTAGTTCAATAGTTAATCCTTACCTCCCATTCTTATTAATGATCCTAAAGATCATTTTTAGAAGTTTTTAAAAAATTATAATTTTATCCTTCCTGATAGTTGCTCTAAGTCATGTCGATCAGTTTGTGGTTTGATTTTTATCATGTCCTGGAGGGTATCCTAGACGTGGTGCGACACTCAAATATCATTTTGGACCTCCAAGAAAACCACTTGGCTCAATCACTCATTCAATTAGCAGTGAAAGACTCAGTCTATGTTAGAACCCGTAAGTTAGAACCCGTAAGTCCTTAATTGGTTCAATTTGGTAAAGTTTGAGACCAAATGTAAATTTTCTTTGAAGTGTAGTCCTTAAGAATTAAAGTTGTTAGTGGGGGCCATTTGTGTGGCTTTTGTTGATTGGTCAAAGTGGGAGATTCTTGCCTATAAATACATATGTATGCATATCTTGTACACAAGAAATTTCCAACACTCAGAAAAATTGAAGCAACCAAGAAAAAAACTGAAGAACCCCTCGGGTTATTGTAGCAGAAAAAATTGATTTTTTTGAGTTTTCGATTATTTGACGCTTCAAGCTTGGTATATTGGATCCCCTAAGTGGCGTGGAAGCGTTAGTTAATCAAGAAAATGCTTGGTTTGACGGCTACGAAGATTTAAGTTTAGTAAGGGATTGAAAGGTATGTTAATTTTTAGCTTTATTTATGTAAATTAAAGAGTGTAGGGGTGTGTTAAATTGAAGGTAAAATATGGAAATAGGGTTGGTTGTTAGTTGAATTATGAATTTCAAATTTGTGGTTTGAATTGTGGACAAGCTTGCATATGAAGATCTATTGATTTATAGTTATGTGTTTATGTTTATTTGACATGAAA